>CM026388.1:1216359-1231858 GCA_014843695.1 Archivesica marissinica | reverse complement strand
CTGGGACGTTTCCACGATGTTACCCATGATATTGATGTGCAAGGTGCTTCACCCGTAGTCCAGCCTTACTACCGCATGTCTCCAGAAAAGAAACAAATATTAAAAACTGAGCTAGATCAAATGTTGGAGTTAGGAATTATCCGCCCTAGCAGAAGCCAGTGGGCCTCTCCCATAATATATTGGTACGCAAATCAGACTCAGAATGGCGACCATGTATTGATTATCGGAAAATTAATGACCTGACTCGAGGAGAAGCCTTCCCCATCCCGAGATTAGACGATCTCATTGATCAGGTCGCAGGTTCGAGTCTGATATCAAGTTTAGATCTTAATAAAGGTTACTGGCAGATTCCGCTAACCCCTCGAGCTAGTGAAATTGCAGCGTTCATAACCCCCTGGGGCTTGTTTGAACCATTACCTCTCCCATTTGGTTTAAAAAACGGTGGAGTTACCTTCCAGAGGGCCATAAACGAGATAATCGCTCAATCCCCGACAGAACCCATCCGTGATAGATTTGCCGACGCATATCTGGATGATATTGCTGTTCGATCCAATTTATGGTCACAGCACATAAATCACTTGGAGTGGACATTTCATAGACTAGAGGATAGTGGTGTTACTTTGAATCCGAAGAAGTGTAAAATTGGGTCTGGAACAGTCAAGTACTTGGGACATGAATTAGGGTCGGGAAAAATCAAACCAATTTCCAGCAAGGTTGAGTGTATTAGTAATATCTCTCCCCCACAGACCAAAAAACAATTACGAGGATATCTGGGATCAGTAGGATTTTACAGGAAATTCATTCCCCAGTTCGCTGAGATCGCCGCTCCCCTGACTGACTTATTAAAGGGCAAGCGATCAGGGAACATCATAACTCAGTGGAGCGATAAACATCAAACTTGCTTTCGAATCCTTAAAGAAAGCTTTAACCAATAAACCCATACTGAAGGCCCCTGACTTTAACCAAGAGTTCGAACTCTATACTGATGCTTCCGATTTGGGAATTTCGGCTGTACTGACTCAGACCGTTGACCAAGTACCACACCCAGTAGCATTTTATTTCCGAAAACTTATTCCACGAGAGAAAAACTACTCTACAATAGAGAAGGAATTATTAGCTATAGTGGCCGGTATCGAACATTTTCGCATATATGTACGCACAAGCAAAACAATAATTAATTCAGATCATAATCCCCTTGTATGGTTAAGTAGGTCGAAAACGTCCAATCAACGCCTCTTAAGATGGGCACTGTGTCTCTCAGAATTTAATCTGACCATTAAAAATATCAAAGGGACTCAAAATGTTCTAGCAGACTTTCTCAGTAGAGTTCAATGACTGTGATGTTTGACTTAGTAAATGTACTTGGTATTATTTCAGTTGTTCAGTAAATAGTTATTGCCTCTATGATTAGAATGTTGGTACCTAGCGAAAGAAATGCTATTTTAGTACATATGATGTATTGATATTATGATTGTTTTCTACTGTATATTCAAAGGAATGAAGATTTGTAAATCGGCCGATAGCGGGCGATGTCAAACTTCTCCCCGGGTAGGGAGGATTGTGCAAAACCCCAATTTGCACGAAATGTTTATTATTGTTATATATAAATAGTAATGTATTATATAAATACATTAAACTGTTTCTATATATGGCCAAATGTTTACCATGTAATATATATATATTTGTTTTATGCATAATCGTCTGCTATTATTTTCGCGCCTAAAAATATCAATCTCGCTTCGCGCGGGAAATGACTTAAGATGTTAGGCCTAATCTCAGTTTATCAAGGCCGTGGTTGCAGGTGTCCAGTTATGTAATACAAAGGCACCGAACTGGTTTGATGGTGTAATATTAGATAACAGGCCGTGGTTGCAGGTGTCCAGTTATGTAATACAAAGGCACCGAACTGGTTTGATGGTGT
This sequence comes from Archivesica marissinica, assembly GCA_014843695.1. Classification (NCBI taxonomy): domain Eukaryota; kingdom Metazoa; phylum Mollusca; class Bivalvia; order Venerida; family Vesicomyidae; genus Archivesica; species Archivesica marissinica. Next base: position 1,229,937 of record CM026388.1, on the reverse strand, counting down.
AATATTAGATAACATAACAGATGTTTAGGAATAACAGATGTTTTAGGAATTGTTATATCATATATACACTGATTCAATCATGTATATAAGAAATGGATTTTATTAACATAAATCAGACACACTAGATCCTAACTCCAGGAGCGAGAAAGGTCGTGATCTCAATCTAGTATATAGAACATATAAACTGTATTTATGATACTTAGATATTATGGACATTATAAGAAATATAACTTATAAAGATTTGTCGAATAATTAAATTGTTCAGCCATAGAAGAAACAGAGAGTTTCGGCGAACCATATAGAAGGTGATTAAAAGTTAATCTAATCAGAAACAGTGATTAGATTATAGTGATATTGAGTAATGACGGATTAGAAAGATTGGATGTTAAATATACTGTGTAAGCGCATAGTCGGCTCACACAAATGGATTGTTAAATAAGCTTTTAATGATACGATGTATATATATATAGATCACTGATTATATATATATGGATATTTCTGATGCCGATTTAAACAAGATATTATATAGAAGAAATGTAATACTGTGTTGAGTTATCAGTAATACATATAATAACGAAGTGTATATGATGTTCCGTGCTGTATATGATGTTCCGTGCTGTATACGAGGTTCCGTGCTGTATACGAGGTTCCGTGTTATATACGATGTTCCGTGCTGTATACGAGGTTCCGTGTTATATACGAGGTTCCGTGCTGTATACGAGGTTCCGTGTTATATACGAGGTTCCGTGTTATATACGATGTTCCGTGTTGTATACGATGTACCGTGCTGCATACGAGGTTCCGTGTTATATACGAGGTTCCGTGTTATATACGATGTTTCGTGTTATATACGATGTTCCGTGTTGTATAAGATGTTCCGTGCTGTATACGATGTTCCTTGCTGTATACGATGTTCCGTGCTTTATACGATATTCCGTGCTGTATAGCCTACGAGGTTCCATGTTGTATACTAGTGTTCCGTGTTGTATACGAGGTTCCGTGTTGTATACGATGTTCCGTGTTGTATACTAGTGTTTCTTGCAGCATACGAGATTCCGTGTTGTATACGATGTTCCGTGCTGTATACGATGTTCCGTGCTATATACGATGTTCCGTGCTGTATACAATGTTTCGTGCTGCATACGAGGTTCCGAGCTGTATGCGATGTTCCGTGTTGTATACGATGTTCCGTGTTCCGTGTTGTATACGATGTTCCGTGTTGTATACGATGTTCCGTGTTGTATACGATGTTCCGTGCTATATACTAGGTTCCGTGCTGTATAGGAGGTTCCGTGTTGTATACGAGGTTCCGTGTTGTATACGATGTTCCGTGCTATATACGATGTTCCGTGCTATATACGAGGTTCCGTGCTGTATACGAGGTTCCGTGCTGTATACGATATACCGTGCTGTATACGATGTTCCGTGTTGTATACGATGTTCCGTGCTGTATACGAGGTTCCGTGCTGTATGCAATGTTTCGTGCTGTATACAAGGTTCCGTGCTGTATACGATGTTCCGTGTTGTAGACGAGGTTCCGTGCTGTATACGATGTTCCGTGCTGTATACGAGGTTCCGTGTTATATACGAGGTTCCGTGTTATATACGATGTTCCGTGTTGTATACGATTTTCCGTGTTGTATACGATATTCCGTGCTGTATACGATATTCCGTGTTGTATATGATGTTCCGTGTTATATACGATATTCCGTGTTGTATACGATGTTCCGTGTTATATACGATATTCCGTGTTGTATACGATGGTCCGTGTTGTATACGAGGTTCCGTGCTGTATACGATATTCCGTGCTGTATACGATGTTCCGTGTTGTATACGATGTTCCGAGCTGTATACGAGGTTCCGTGCTGTATGCAATGTTTCGTGCTGTATACAAGGTTCCGTGCTGTATACGATGTTCCGTGTTGTAGACGAGGTTCCGTGCTGTATACGATATTCCGTGCTGTATACGAGGTTCCGTGTTATATATGAGGTTCCGTGTTATATACGATTTTCCGTGTTGTATACGATATTCCGTGCTGTATACGATATTCCGTGTTGTATACGATGTTCCGTGTTGTATACGATGTTCCGTGTTGTATACGATGTTCCGTGCTATATACTAGGTTCCGTGCTGTATACGATGTTCCGTGTTGTATACGAGGTTCCGTGTTGTATACGATGTTCCGTGTTGTATACGATGTTCCGTGTTGTATACGATGTTCCGTGCTGTATACGATGTTCCGTGTTGTATACGATGTTCCGTGTTGTATACGATGTTCCGTGTTGTATACGATGTTCCGTGTTGTATACGATGTTCCGTGCTGTATACGAGGTTCCGTGCTGTATACGAGGTTCCGTGCTGTATACGAGGTTCCGTGCTGTATACGATGTTCCGTGTTGTATACTAGTGTTTCTTGCTGCATACGAGGTTCCGTGTTGTATACGATGTTCCGTGCTGTATACGATGTTCCGTGCTGTATACGATGTTCCGTGCTGTATACGATGTTCCGTGCTGTATACGAGGTTCCGTGCTGTATACGATGTTCCGTGTTGTATACGAGGTTCCGTGCTGTATACGATGTTCCGTGCTATATACGAGGTTCCGTGCTGTATACGAGGTTCCGTGTTGTATACGATGTTCCGTGTTGTATACGATGTTCCGTGTTGTATACGATGTTCCGTGTTGTATACGATGTTCCGTGCTATATACTAGGTTCCGTGCTGTATACGAGGTTCCGTGTTGTATACGAGGTTCCGTGTTGTATATGATGTTCCGTGTTGTATACGATGTTCCGTGTTGTATACGATGTTCCGTGCTATATACTAGGTTCCGTGCTGTATACGAGGTTCCGTGTTGTATACGAGGTTCCGTGTTGTATACGATGTTCCGTGTTGTATACGATGTTCCGTGTTGTATACGATGTTCCGTGCTATATACTAGGTTCCGTGCTGTATACGATGTTCCGTGTTGTATACGAGGTTCCGTGTTGTATACGATGTTCCGTGCTGTATACGATGTTCCGTGCTGTATACGAGGTTCCGTGCTGTATACGAGATTCCGTGCTGTATACGATGTTCCGTGCTGTATACGATGTTCCGTGTTGTATACGAGGTTCCGTGTTGTATACGATGTTCCGTGCTGTATACGATGTTCCGTGCTGTATACGAGGTTCCGTGCTGTATACGAGGTTCCGTGTTGTATACGATGTTCCGTGCTGTATACGATGTTCCGTGCTGTATACGAGGTTCCGTGTTGTATACGAGGTTCCGTGCTGTATACGAGGTTCCGTGCTGTATACGATGTCGTGCTGTATACGATGTTCGTGCTGTATACGAGTTCCGTGTTGTATACGATGTTCCGTGTTGTATACGATGTTCCGTGCTGTATACGATGTTCCGTGCTGTATACGATGTTCCGTGTTGTATACGATGTTCCGTGCTGTATACGATGTTCCGTGCTGTATACGATGTTCCGTGCTGTATACGAGGTTCCGTGTTGTATACGATGTTCCGTGCTGTATACGAGGTTCCGTGCTGTATACGATGTTTCGTGCTGTATACGATGTTCCGTGCTGTAATACGATGTTCCGTGTTATATACGATATTCCGTGCTGTATACGATGTTCCGTGTTGTATACGATGTTCCGTGCTGTATACGATATTCCGTGTTGTATACGATGTTCCGTGTTGTATACGATGTTCCGTGTTGTATACGATGTTCCGTGCTGTATACGAGGTTCCGTGTTGTATACGATGTTCCGTGCTGTATACGATATTCCGTGTTGTATACGATGTTCCGTGTTTTATACGATGTTCCGTGTTATATACGATATTCCGTGCTGTATACGATGTTCCGTGTTGTATACGATGTTCCGTGCTGTATACGATATTCCGTGTTGTATACGATGTTCCGTGTTGTATACGATGTTCCGTGTTGTATACGATGTTCCGTGCTGTATACGAGGTTCCGTGTTGTATACGATGTTCCGTGCTGTATACGATATTCCGTGTTGTATACGATGTTCCGTGTTTTATACGATGTTCCGTGTTATATACGATATTCCGTGCTGTATACGATGTTCCGTGTTGTATACGATGTTCCGTGCTGTATACGATATTCCGTGTTGTATACGATGTTCCGTGTTGTATACGATGTTCCGTGTTATATACGATATTCCGTGCTGTATACGATGTTCCGTGTTGTATACGATGTTCCGTGCTGTATACGATATTCCGTGTTGTATACGATGTTCCGTGCTGTATACGATATTCCGTGCTGTATACGATGTTCCGTGTTGTATACGATGTTCCGTGTTATATAGGAGGTTCCGTGTGGTATACGAGGTTCCGTGTTGTATACGATGTTCCGTGTTGTATACGATGTTCCGTGTTGTATACGATATTCCGTGCTGTATACGATATTCCGTGTTGTATACGATGTTCCGTGTTGTATACGATATTCCGTGCTGTATACGATGTTCCGTGTTGTATACGATAGTCCGTGCTGTATACGATATTCCGTGTTGTATACGATGTTCCGTGTTGTATACGATGTTCCGATGTTCCGTGTTGTATACGATGTTCCGTGTTGTATACGATGATCCGTGTTGTATACGATATTCCTTGTTGTATACGATGTTCCGTGCTGTATACGATGTTCCGTGCTGTATACGAGGTTCCGTGTTGTATACGATATTCCGTGTTGTATACGATGTTCCGTGTTGTATACGATGTTCCGTGCTGTATACGATATTCCGTGTTGTATACGATGTTCCGTGCTGTATACGATGTTCCGTGCTGTATACGATGTTCCGTGCTGTATACGAGGTTCCGTGTTGTATACGATGTTCCGTGCTGTATACGATATTCCGTGTTGTATACGATGTTCCGTGTTGTATACGATGTTCCGTGTTATATACGATATTCCGTGCTGTATACGATGTTCCGTGTTGTATACGATGTTCCGTGCTGTATACGATGTTCCGTGCTGTATACGATATTCCGTGCTGTATACGATGTTCCGTGCTGTATACGATATTCCGTGTTGTATACGATGTTCCGTGCTGTATACGATGTTCCGTGCTGTATACGATATTCCGTGCTGTATACGATGTTCCGTGTTGTATACGATGTTCCGTGCTGTATACGATGTTCCGTGTTGTATGCGAGGTTCCGTGCTGTATACGAGTTATAGCCCTCAACAGCTAGCCCTCAAATAGCTTGTCAGCCCTCAAACAGCTAGTCATCAACATCTAGCCCTCAACAGCTAACCAGCCCTCAGGTAGGTATCCCTCAAACAGCTAGCCATCCCTCAAGTAGCTAGCCCTCAAACAGCTAACCAGCCCTCAAATAGCTAGCCCTCAAACAGCTAACCAGCCCTCAAATAGCTAGCCCTCAAACAGCTAACCAGCCCTCAGGTAGCTAGCCCTCAAACAGCTAACCAGCCCTCAAGTAGCTAGCCCTCAAACAGCTAACCAGCCCTCAGGTAGCTAGCCCTCAAACATCTAACCAGCCCTCAAGTAGCTAGCCCTCAACAGCCAGGCGGAATAAATAGGGTCTATTGCATACTAACTATTTATAGATGTACATGTATGCGGGCAGTATCGACGAAAAGCCGCAACACTCTGCATAAACTTAAATATACTGTCATACTTAAAACAATATTCTTATTGAAAATATCAGTAAATATGTTTTCATAAATAACCTTTCAAAAATAATTAAATGTTTGATTCAGTATTCTGTGAAGGATGTCCACAGAACTGTGCAGCTTGTACCGATAGCAACACGTGTAGCACGTGCAAGGACGGCTTCTACAATGGGTACTTCTATGACGACGACCGACACAATGCGACAAATAATTGCATCCTTTCATGCGCGCCTGAGTGCGAGTCATGTACTTCCTATAAGAATTGTTTGTCATGTAAAGCTGGTTATTGCATCAGTGAGTCTAACAGAACGTGCAAGTATCGTTGCCAGGCTAACTGTAATACATGCACATCATGCGAGCGTTGTACATCATGTAAGCCGTGGTATTATGGTGCATCATGTGACAGGCTGTGTGCTCGTGGCTGTACAGACGGTGAATGCAATATCGATAACGGTAGGTGTAATTGCACGCTAAACTTTGAGGGAGAAAAGTGTGAGATATGTTCGGCCGGTAGATATGGTGTCGACTGTGATATGAACTGTTCTAGAGATTGCATTAATAATGTGTGTGATAGAAATAATGGCAGCTGTTCCCACGCATCACAAGTATGCCAAGCAGGGCATTTCCGGCAGGGTCATATATGCGAAGAATGTCCGCTAAATTGTGTGAATTGTAGTTCTACGACAACATGCTCTCAATGCACTTCGCGGTTTTGGGGAACACTCTGTGATAATCCCTGTCCACAACACTGTGCAGAATGTAGCTCGAGAAACATATGCTCCCTTTGTGACAATGGCTTTTATGGCCAATTGTGCTCTCGACCATGTCCAGGAAACTGTGAAGGTAGTAAATGCGCTAAGGATTCTGGCGAATGCTTCAACTGTAGAGCAGCTTTCACTGGAGCGGTGTGTAACGCTTGCAAAGATGGTACATGGGGGGACAGTTGCCAACGTGCATGCAGTACTGGATGCTCAAGCACTAGATGTAACCTGACCACTGGTTCATGCGCCACGGGATGCAGAGAAGGATTCACTGGAAGTACATGCGACACGTGCATCGATGGACGCTACCGAAATAAATGTAAACAGTGTCCAGTGAACTGTGAGTCATGCACATCCAAGTCAAAATGCTCGATCTGCAAGTCAACATGGTGGGGAAACAAATGCCACCATAGATGTCCTGTAAACTGTGTTGCTAACGTCTGTAGTGATGGTGGGAAATGCCATTCATGTGCCAGTGGATATTACGGTTTTACCTGCAATCGTGAATGCCCTATGCACTGTCGAGGCAAATGTTTCATAGATAACGGACATTGCCATTCATGTATCGACGGCTATTACGGTTTTACCTGCAATCGTGAATGCCCTATGCACTGTCGAGGCAAATGTTTCATAGATAACGGACATTGCCATTCATGTATCGACGGCTATTACGGTTTTACCTGCAATCGTGAATGCCCTATGCACTGTCGAGGCAAATGTTTCATAGATAACGGACATTGCCATTCATGTATCGACGGCTATTACGGTGATGCGTGCGAAAATAAATGCCCCATCAATTGTTCTACTTGTTCATCGGAAAGCAACTGCACACTATGTAAATCTGGGAAGACAGGTAAAGTATGCGACACTGAATGTAAGAACTGTAAACGTGGAACAGAGTGCGGACAGTTGGATGGTAAATGCGCTGATGCATGTGCTGATGGGTTATATGGTATAATGTGCGATTTAAATTGTTCACCGAACTGCAAAACATGTGCTCGAAGATCTAACTTACGATGTAAAGCATGTGCACATGGCAAGTATGATTCAGGGAACCCGTACAGCAGTACATATTTAATGTGTACATATAACTGCAGCAGATCATGCTTACTCGGGACATGTCATGAAAAGAACGGACGTTGTAGCCAAGGATGTGTTAAAGGATATTGGGGAGGGCGATGCCAGCATGAGTGTGGAACAAGCTGTTTGAACGGCCAATGTTTTATCAATAGTGGAACCTGTATAGAAGGATGCATTATTGGTTACTATGGGCAACGCTGCTCCTGGCCCTGCATTAAGTATGATAAAAACTGTGTGGAATGTTCAACATCAACCACGTACCGGTATGCAGGGTGTTTAATGTGTGAGCATAGAAACTACCCCTCGTTACCCATCGCTACCCCTCGCTACCCCTCGCTAACACAAGGGAAGCCAAGATGCATACCGTGTCCAGTACATTGTGCGCATGAGGATTGCAATGCGACCAACGGATCGTGTCTCAGTGGCTGTACAGACGGACGGTGGGGTATTAAGTGTGAAAACACTTGCACAGTTGGTTGCTTGGCGTGCACTCCTGATACTGGTGAATGTACGGTCTGTGTTGATGGTAGATATTCCCATGAGTGTGCGGAACAATGCAGTCCAAACTGTAATATGACAAATGGTGCACCAGTATGCGGAATTAACGGCGGGGAATGCGCCAATGGATGTGCTGAACGAACACGACACGGCGCGCACTGCGACCAGGAATGTAACGTGAACTGCTTGGACCAGGAATGTAACGTGGCAACCGGGACGTGCATTAGAGGATGCATTAACGGATATAGCGGCGAATTCTGCATACAAGGTTTGTTTGTTTATTTAATCATAATTATGTTATTGCATGATATACATGTACACCAATGTACCGATTGAAACAAACACGTGTGTTTGTGTAGGTTTTGTGATTGAAGTGGCACCAACAGCGTATGTTATATGGCGAGCTATTATATGTGCCATAAGATCCCGGGTGAACCACCGACCGTCCACAAGTCACTTGAAATAATTAATAAACACCCACTGTGATTCGAACCTACAGCGGCACAAGCGTAATCCCCTCTGAACCTACAGCGGTACAAGAGTAATCCCATCTGAACCTACAGCGGTACAAGAGTAATCCCATCTGAACCTACAGCGGTACAAGAGTAATGTCATCTGAACCTACAGCGGTACAAGAGTAATGTCATCTGAACCTACAGCGGTACAAGAGTAATCCCATCTGAACCTACAGCGGTACAAGAGTAATCCCCTCTGAACCTACAGCGGCACAAGAGTAATCCCCTCTGAACCTACAGCGGTACAAGAGTAATCCCATCTGAACCTACAGCGGTACAAGAGTAATCCCATCTGAACCTACAGCGGTACAAGAGTAATCCCCTCTGAACCTACAGTGGTACAAGAGTAATGTCATCTGAACCTACAGCGGTACAAGAGTAATGTCATCTGAACCTACAGCGGTACAAGAGTAATGTCATCTGAACCTACAGCGGTACAAGAGTAATGTCATCTGAACCTACAGCGGTACAAGAGTAATCCCCTCTGAACCTACAGCGGTACAAGAGTAATCCCCTCTGAACCTACAGCGACACAAGAGTAATCCCCTCTGAACCTACAGCGGTACAAGAGTAATCCCCTCTGAACCTACAGCGGTACAAGAGTAATCCCCTCTGAATCTACAGCGACACAAGAGTAATCCCCTGTGAATCTACAGCGGCACAAGAGTAATCCCCTCTGAATCTACAGCGACACAAGAGTAATCCCCTGTGAATCTACAGCGGCACAAGAGTAATCCCCTCTGAATCTACAGCGACACAAGAGTAATCCAATCTGAACCTACAGCGGTACAAGAGTAATCCCATCTGAACCTACAGCGGTACAACAGTAATCCCATCTGAACCTATGAACAGTATTATACTGAACCACGTGTTAATCACTAGACCACTGATCCAACGTGTTAATCACTGAACCACGTGTTAATCACTGAACAACTCACCCAACGTGTTAATCACTGAACCATGTGTTTATCACTGTATAAATGATCTAACGTTTTAATCACATTACACCTAATATAACGTGTTAATCACTGGATAACTGACCCAACGTGTTAATCACTGAGCCACGTGTTAATCATTGGACCACTGAACTAATGTGTTCACGACCATTGATCTAACGACCGCTCTCTCCCCGTGCTATACACTTGAGCATTGATCTAACGACCCCTCTCTCCCCGTGCTATACACTGGACCATTGATCTAACGACCCCTCTCTCCCCGTGCTATACACTGGACCATTGATCTAACGACACCCCTCTCCCCGTGCTATACACTGGAGCATTGATCTAACGACCCCTCTCTCCCCGTGCTATACCCTGGACCATTGGATCTAGCGACCCCTCCCTCCCCGTGTATATACTTGAGCATTGATCTAACGACCCCTCCCTCCCCGTGTTATATACTTGAGCATTGATCTAACGACCCCTCTCTCCCCGTGCTATGCACTTGAGCATTGATCTAACGACCCCTCTCTCCCCGTGTTATACACTTGAGCATTGATCTAACGACCTCTCTCTCCCCGTGCTATACACTGGACCATTGATCTAACGACCCCTCTCTCCGCGTACTATACACTATTTTTCTATTTAACACACAGCTACCATACCGGCCAGTAGTGCAGACATATATAGGTATCGTGTTGTAGCAGGACCTGTGGCATTAACAATTGTAGTCATCGTCCTACTGTTTCTTTTATTTATCCGGTGGCGGATTATGTAAGTACGAGTTCGCAAATTTGAAAATAACTAGTTGCTATTTTAAGAATATTTTCAGTATTTTTATAATATAATTAATTTAAAGTATTTTAATTTTTAGCATTCTTTTCGAATTTAACAGATTCACTAAAATGTGGAAATGAAAACGACCGGAGAGAATAACATGCTGCGTTTGTTTTGGGGGTTTAAGTTTTCATGCACGGATAGAACCACCGAACCTGCCGCCAGCCAGCTAGAGAGCTACCCCAATAGGATCCGAACCTACAACGGCGAGGGGCAAGTGATATGAAGCCAACGACGGTAACCACTCAGCTTAGCAACTCGTCTGAGGATTCCACCACAAAAAAAAACGTTTTAATTTTCAAATAGTAAATGATCAATAAGAAACTGTTTCATATGCTACAAGGAGGAGGCAAGTGGTCGTGGAGGATGAAGATATTGTAGAAATGAAGAGAAACATGGAAGGTGGTCCGGTCAGCAATAACCTCGTGATTGACGGACATATAGAAGATACGGATGCAGGTGAGATAATGTACTGATTGCCGGACAGATAGAAGATACGGATGCAGGTGAGATAATGTACTGATTGCCGGACAGATAGAAGATACGGATGCAGGTGAGATAATGTACTGATTGCCGGACAGATAGAAGATACGGATGCAGGTGAGATAATGTACTGATTGCCGGACAGATAGAAGATACGGATGCAGGTGAGATAATGTACTGATTGCCGGACAGATAGAAGATACGGATGCAGGTGAGATAATGTACTGATTGCCGGACAGATAGAAGATACGGATGCAGGTGAGATAATGTACTGATTGCCGGACAGATAGAAGATACGGATGCAGGTGAGATAATGTACTGATTGCCGGACAGATAGAAGATACGGATGCAGGTGAGATAATGTACTGATTGCCGGACAGATAGAAGATACGGATGCAGGTGAGATAATGTACTGATTGCCGGACAGATAGAAGATACGGATGCAGGTGAGATAATGTACTGATTGCCGGACAGATAGAAGATACGGATGCAGGTGAGATAATATACTGATTGCCGGACAGATAGAAGATACGGATGCATGTAGTATATACTGATTGGGACAGATAGAATTCTTGCTTTTTCTTTTTGACGTGAGATAATGTACTGATTGCCGGACAGATAGAAGATACGGATGCAGGTGAGATAATGTACTGATTGCCGGACAGATAGAAGATACGGATGCAGGTGAGATAATTACTGATTGCCGGACAGATAGAAGATACGGATGCATGTGAGATATATACTGATTGCCGGACAGATAGAAGATACGGATGCAGGTGAGATAATATACTGATTGCCGGACAGATAGAAGATACGGATGCAGGTGAGATAATATACTGATTGCGGACAGATAGAGGATACGGATGCATGTGAGATAATATACTGATTGCCGGACATATGGGAGATACGGATGCATGTGAGATAATATACTGATTGCCGGACAGATTACGGATGCAGTGGGATAATATTTGATTGCCGGACAGATAGAAGATACGGATGCAGGTGAGATAATATACTGATTGACGGACAGATGGGGGATACGGATGCATGTGAGATAATATACTGATTGCCGGACATATGGGAGATACGGATGCATGTGAGATAATATACTGATTGCCGGACAGATGGGAGATACGGATGCATGTGAGATAATATACTGATTGCCGGACATATAGAAGATACGGATGCAGGTGAGATAATATACTGATTGCCGGCCGGACAGATAGAAGATACGGATGCAGGTGAGATAATATACTGATTGCCGGCCGGACAGATAGAAGATACGGATGCAGGTGTGATAATATACTGATTGACGGACAGATAGAAGATACGGATGCAGGTGAGATAATATACTGATTGACGGACAGATAGAAGATACGGATGCAGGTGAGATAATATACTGATTGACGGACAGATGGGAGATACGGATGCAGGTGAGATAATATACTGATTGCCGGACATATAGAAGATACGGATGCAGGTGAGATAATATACTGATTGCCGGACATATAGAAGATACGGATGCAGGTGAGATAATGTACTGATTGCCGGACAGATAGAAGATACGGCTGCATGTGAGATAATATACTGATTGCCGGACAGATGGAAGATACGGATGCAGGTGAGATAATATACTGATTGCCGGACATATAGAAGATACGGATGCAGGTGAGATAATGTACTGATTGCCGGACAGATAGAAGATATGGCTGCATGTGAGATAATAAACTGATTGCCGGACAGATAGAAGATACGGATGCATGCGAGATAATATACTGATTGCCGGACAGATGGAAGATACGGATGCAGGTGAGATAATGTACACGATTAATGGACAGCTGGATAGAAGATACGGCTGCATGTGAGATAATATACTGATTGCCGGACAGATAGAAGATACGGATGCAGGTGAGATAATATACTGATTGCCGGACAGATAGAAGATACGGATGCAGGTGAGATAATATACTGATTGGCGGACAGATAGAAGACACGGATGCAGGTGAGATAATATACTGATTGACGGACAGATAGAAGATACGGATGCAGGTGAGATAATATACTGATTGATTGACAAATATCCATCAATCCAGGGCAATATCTCTCATTCACACCAATCATCCACATGAATTCAGGGCAATGCCTCTCATTCACACCAATCATGCACATCAATTCAGGGCAATGTCTCTCATTCACACCAATCATCCTCATCAATTAAGGGCAATGTCTCTCATTCACACCAATCATCCTCATCAATTCAGAGCAATGTCTCTCATTCACACCAATCATCCACATACATCCATGGCAATGTCTCTCATTCACACCAATCATCCTCATCAATTCAGAGCAATGTCTCTCATTCACACCAATCATCCACATAAATCCATGGCAATGTCTCTCATTCACACCAATCATCCTCATCAATTCAGGGCAATGTCTCTCATTCACACCAATCATATCATATCAAATCATATGTTGGTGAGATTGAAACACAAACATGCGCAGTTCATGCTTTATGTGTCCAAGTATCGTCACCAACACACACATGCGCAGTTCATGCTTTATTTATCCAAGTATCGTCACCAACACAAACATGCGCAGTTCATGCTTTATGTATCCAAGTATCGTCACCAACACACACATGCGCAGTTCATGCTTTATATATCCAAGTATCGTCACCAACGCACACATTCGCAGTTCATGCTTTATGTATCCAAGTATCGTCACCAACACACACATGCGCAGTTCATGCTTTATGTATCCAAGTATCGTCACAAACACAAACATGCGCAGTTCACAACACAACCACAATTATGTGC
>CM026388.1:1152596-1215359 GCA_014843695.1 Archivesica marissinica | reverse complement strand
AAAGTATGTCTGGTGGATGCTACCATGTATGTAACATGACCCATAAAGTATGTCTGGTGGGTGCTACCATGTATGTAACATGACCCATAAAGTATGTCTGGTGGATGCTACCATGTATGTAACATGACCCATAAAGTATGTCTGGTGGATGCTACCATGTATGTAACATGACCCATAAAGTATGTCTGGTGGGTGCTACCATGTATGTAACATGACCCATAAAGTATGTCTGGTGGGTGCTACCATGTATGTAACATGACACATAAAGTGTGTCTGGTGGGTGCTACCATGTATGTAACATGACCCATAAAGTATGTCTGGTGGATGCTACCATGTATGTAACATGACCCATAAAGTATGTCTGGTGGATGCTACCATGTATGTAACATGACCCATAAAGTATGTCTGGTGGGTGCTACCATGTATGTAACATGACCCATAAAGTATGTCTGGTGGATGCTACCATGTATGTAACATGACCCATAAAGTATGTCTGGTGGGTGCTACCATGTATGTAACATGACCCATAAAGTATGTCTGGTGGATGCTACCATGTATGTAACATGACCCATAAAGTATGTCTGGTGGGTGCTACCATGTATGTAACATGACCCATAAAGTATGTCTGGTGGATGCTACCATGTATGTAACATGACCCATAAAGTATGTCTGGTGGGTGCTACCATGTATGTAACATGACCCATAAAGTATGTCTGGTGGATGCTACCATGTATGTAACATGACCCATAAAGTATGTCTGGTGGGTGCTACCATGTATGTAACATGACCCATAAAGTATGTCTGGTGGATGCTACCATGTATGTAACATGACCCATAAAGTATGTCTGGTGGATGCTACCATGTATGTAACATGACCCATAAAGTATGTCTGGTGGATGCTACCATGTATGTAACATGACCATAAAGTATGTCTGGTGGATGCTACCATGTATGTAACATGACCCATAAAGTATGTCTGGTGGATGCTACCATGTATGTAACATGACCCATAAAGTATGTCTGGTGGATGCTACCATGTATGTAACATGACCCATAAAGTATGTCTGGTGGATGCTACCATGTATGTAACATGACCCATAAAGTATGTCTGGTGGGTGCTACCATGTATGTAACATGACCCATAAAGTATGTCTGGTGGATGCTACCATGTATGTAACATGACCCACAGTGGTTGTCTGGTGGATGCTACCATGTATGTAACATGACCCATAAAGTATGTCTGGTGGATGCTACCATGTATGTAACATGACCCATAAAGTATGTCTGGTGGATGCTACCATGTATGTAACATGACACACAGTGGTTGTCTGGTGGATGCTACCATGTATGTAACATGACCCATAAAGTATGTCTGGTGGATGCTTGCTACCATGTATGTAACATGACCCATAAAGTATGTCTGGTGGGTGCTACCATGTATGTAACATGACCCATAAAGTATGTCTGGTGGGTGCTACCATGTATGTAACATGACCCATAAAGTATGTCTGGTGGGTGCTACCATGTATGTAACATGACCCATAAAGTATGTCTGGTGGATGCTTGCTACCATGTATGTAACATGACCCATAAAGTATGTCTGGTGGGTGCTACCATGTATGTAACATGACCCATAAAGTATGTCTGGTGGGTGCTACCATGTATGTAACATGACCCATAAAGTATGTCTGGTGGATGCTACCATGTATGTAACATGACCCATAAAGTATGTCTGGGGGTGCTACCATGTATGTAACATGACCCATAAAGTATGTCTGGTGGATGCTACCATGTATGTAACATGACACACAGTGGTTGTCTGGTGGATGCTACCATGTATGTAACATGACCCATAAAGTATGTCTGGTGGATGCTACCATGTATGTAACATGACCCATAAAGTATGTCTGGTGGATGCTACCATGTATGTAACATGACCCACAGTGGTTGTCTGGTGGATGCTACCATGTATGTAACATGACCCATAAAGTATGTCTGGTGGGTGCTACCATGTATGTAACATGACCCATAAAGTATGTCTGGTGGATGCTTACCATGTATGTAACATGACCCATAAAGTATGTCTGGTGGGTGCTACCATGTATGTAACATGACCATAAAGTATGTCTGGTGGGTGCTACCATGTATGTAACATGACCCATAAAGTATGTCTGGTGGATGCTACCATGTATGTAACATGACCCATAAAGTATGTCTGGTGGGTGCTACCATGTATGTAACATGACCCATAAAGTATGTCTGGTGGATGCTACCATGTATGTAACATGACACATAAAGTATGTCTGGTGGGTGCTACCATGTATGTAACATGACCCATAAAGTATGTCTGGTGGGTGCTACCATGTATGTAACATGACCCATAAAGTATGTCTGGTGGTGTTGCTACCATGTATGTAACATGACCCATAAAGTATGTCTGGTGGGTGCTACCATGTATGTAACATGACCCATAAAGTATGTCTGGTGGATGCTACCATGTATGTAACATGACCCATAAAGTATGTCTGGTGGATGCTACCATGTATGTAACATGACCCATAAAGTATGTCTGGTGGATGCTACCATGTATGTAACATGACCCATAAAGTATGTCTGGTGGGTGCTACCATGTATGTAACATGACCCATAAAGTATGTCTGGTGGATGCTACCATGTATGTAACATGACCCATAAAGTATGTCTGGTGGATGCTACCATGTATGTAACATGACCCATAAAGTATGTCTGGTGGGTGCTACCATGTATGTAACATGACACATAAAGTATGTCTGGTGGATGCTACCATGTATGTAACATGACCCATAAAGTATGTCTGGTGGGTGCTACCATGTATGTAACATGACCCATAAAGTATGTCTGGTGGATGCTACCATGTATGTAACATGACCCATAAAGTATGTCTGGTGGATGCTACCATGTATGTAACATGACCCATAAAGTATGTCTGGTGGGTGCTACCATGTATGTAACATGACCCATAAAGTATGTCTGGTGGGTGCTACCATGTATGTAACATGACCCATAAAGTATGTCTGGTGGATGCTACCATGTATGTAACATGACCCATAAAGTATGTCTGGTGGATGCTACCATGTATGTAACATGACCCAGTAGTTGTCTGGTGGGTGCTACCATGTATGTAACATGACCCATAAAGTATGTCTGGTGGATGCTACCATGTATGTAACATGACCCATAAAGTATGTCTGGTGGATGCTACCATGTATGTAACATGACCCATAAAGTATGTCTGGTGGGTGCTACCATGTATGTAACATGACACACAGTGTGTCTGGTGGGTGCTACCATGTATGTAACATGACCCATAAAGTATGTCTGGTGGATGCTACCATGTATGTAACATGACCCATAAAGTATGTCTGGTGGATGCTACCATGTATGTAACATGACCCATAAAGTATGTCTGGTGGGTGCTACCATGTATGTAACATGACACACAGTGGTTGTCTGGTGGGTGCTACCATGTATGTAACATGACCCATAAAGTATGTCTGGTGGATGCTACCATGTATGTAACATGACCCATAAAGTATGTCTGGTGGATGCTACCATGTATGTAACATGACCCATAAAGTATGTCTGGTGGATGCCATGTATGTAACATGACCCATAAAGTATGTCTGGTGGATGCTACCATGTATGTAACATGACCCATAAAGTATGTCTGGTGGATGCTACCATGTATGTAACATGACCCATAAAGTATGTCTGGTGGATGCTACCATGTATGTAACATGACCCATAAAGTATGTCTGGTGGATGCTACCATGTATGTAACATGACACACAGTGGTTGTCTGGTGGATGCTACCATGTATGTAACATGACCCATAAAGTATGTCTGGTGGGTGCTACCATGTATGTAACATGACACACAGTGGTTGTCTGGTGGATGCTACCATGTATGTAACATGACACATAAAGTATGTCTGGTGGATGCTACCATGTATGTAACATGACCCATAAAGTATGTCTGGTGGATGCTACCATGTATGTAACATGACCCATAAAGTATGTCTGGTGGGTGCTACCATGTATGTAACATGACCCATAAAGTATGTCTGGTGGATGCTACCATGTATGTAACATGACCCATAAAGTATGTCTGGTGGATGCTACCATGTATGTAACATGACCCATAAAGTATGTCTGGTGGATGCTACCATGTATGTAACATGACCCATAAAGTATGTCTGGTGGGTGCTACCATGTATGTAACATGACCCATAAAGTATGTCTGGTGGATGCTACCATGTATGTAACATGACCCATAAAGTATGTCTGGTGGATGCTACCATGTATGTAACATGACCCATAAAGTATGTCTGGTGGATGCTACCATGTATGTAACATGACCCATAAAGTATGTCTGGTGGGTGCTACCATGTATGTAACATGACCCATAAAGTATGTCTGGTGGATGCTACCATGTATGTAACATGACACATAAAGTATGTCTGGTGGGTGCTACCATGTATGTAACATGACCCATAAAGTATGTCTGGTGGATGCTACCATGTATGTAACATGACCCATAAAGTATGTCTGGTGGATGCTACCATGTATGTAACATGACCCATAAAGTATGTCTGGTGGATGCTACCATGTATGTAACATGACCCATAAAGTATGTCTGGTGGGTGCTACCATGTATGTAACATGACACACAATGGTTGTCTGGTGGATGCTACCATGTATGTAACATGACCCATAAAGTATGTCTGGTGGATGCTACCATGTATGTAACATGACACACAGTGGTTGTCTGGTGGATGCTACCATGTATGTAACATGACCCATAAAGTATGTCTGGTGGATGCTACCATGTATGTAACATGACCCATAAAGTATGTCTGGTGGATGCTACCATGTATGTAACATGACCCATAAAGTATGTCTGGTGGGTGCTACCATGTATGTAACATGACCCATAAAGTATGTCTGGTGGATGCTACCATGTATGTAACATGACCCATAAAGTATGTCTGGTGGATGCTACCATGTATGTAACATGACCCATAAAGTATGTCTGGTGGATGCTACCATGTATGTAACATGACCCATAAAGTATGTCTGGTGGGTGCTACCATGTATGTAACATGACCCATAAAGTATGTCTGGTGGATGCTACCATGTATGTAACATGACCCATAAAGTATGTCTGGTGGATGCTACCATGTATGTAACATGACCCATAAAGTATGTCTGGTGGATGCTACCATGTATGTAACATGACCCATAAAGTATGTCTGGTGGGTGCTACCATGTATGTAACATGACCCATAAAGTATGTCTGGTGGATGCTACCATGTATGTAACATGACCCATAAAGTATGTCTGGTGGATGCTACCATGTATGTAACATGACCCATAAAGTATGTCTGGTGGATGCTACCATGTATGTAACATGACCCATAAAGTATGTCTGGTGGGTGCTACCATGTATGTAACATGACCCATAAAGTATGTCTGGTGGATGCTACCATGTATGTAACATGACCCATAAAGTATGTCTGGTGGATGCTACCATGTATGTAACATGACCCATAAAGTATGTCTGGTGGATGCTACCATGTATGTAACATGACCCATAAAGTATGTCTGGTGGATGCTACCATGTATGTAACATGACCCATAAAGTATGTCTGGTGGATGCTACCATGTATGTAACATGACCCATAAAGTATGTCTGGTGGATGCTACCATGTATGTAACATGACACATAAAGTATGTCTGGTGGGTGCTACCATGTATGTAACATGACCCATAAAGTATGTCTGGTGGGTGCTACCATGTATGTAACATGACACACAGTGGATGTCTGGTGGATGCTACCATGTATGTAACATGACCCATAAAGTATGTCTGGTGGATGCTACCATGTATGTAACATGACCCATAAAGTATGTCTGATGGATGCTACCATGTATGTAACATGACACATAAAGTATGTCTGGTGGATGCTACCATGTATGTAACATGACACACAGTGGTTGTCTGGTGGATGCTACCATGTATGTAACATGACCCATAAAGTATGTCTGGTGGATGCTACCATGTATGTAACATGACACACAGTGGTTGTCTGGTGGATGCTACCATGTATGTAACATGACCCATAAAGTATGTCTGGTGGATGCTACCATGTATGTAACATGACACACAGTGGTTGTCTGGTGGGTGCTACCATGTATGTAACATGACCCATAAAGTATGTCTGGTGGATGCTACCATGTATGTAACATGACCCATAAAGTATGTCTGGTGGATGCTACCATGTATGTAACATGACCCATAAAGTATGTCTGGTGGGTGCTACCATGTATGTAACATGACCCATAAAGTATGTCTGGTGGATGCTACCATGTATGTAACATGACCCATAAAGTATGTCTGGTGGGTGCTACCATGTATGTAACATGACCCATAAAGTATGTCTGGTGGATGCTACCATGTATGTAACATGACCCATAAAGTATGTCTGGTGGATGCTACCATGTATGTAACATGACCCATAAAGTATGTCTGGTGGATGCTACCATGTATGTAACATGACCCATAAAGTATGTCTGGTGGATGCTACCATGTATGTAACATGACACACAGTGGTTGTCTGGTGGATGCTACCATGTATGTAACATGACCCATAAAGTATGTCTGGTGGATGCTACCATGTATGTAACATGACCCATAAAGTATGTCTTGGGTGCTACCATGTATGTAACATGACCCACAGTGTTGTCTGGTGGATGCTACCATGTATGTAACATGACCCATAAAGTATGTCTGGTGGATGCTACCATGTATGTAACATGACACATAAAGTATGTCTGGTGGATGCTACCATGTATGTAACATGACCCATAGTGTATGTCTGGTGGGTGCTACCATGTATGTAACATGACCCATAAAGTATGTCTGGTGGGTGCTACCATGTATGTAACATGACCCATAAAGTATGTCTGGTGGATGCTACCATGTATGTAACATGACCCATAAAGTATGTCTGGTGGATGCTACCATGTATGTAACATGACCATAAAGTATGTCGGTGGATGCTACCATGTATGTAACATGACCCATAAAGTATGTCTGGTGGATGCTACCATGTATGTAACATGACCCATAAAGTATGTCTGGTGGATGCTACCATGTATGTAACATGACCCATAAAGTATGTCTGGTGGATGCTACCATGTATGTAACATGACACACAGTGGTTGTCTGGTGGATGCTACCATGTATGTAACATGACACACAGTGGTTGTCTGGTGGATGCTACCATGTATGTAACATGACCCATAAAGTATGTCTGGTGGATGCTACCATGTATGTAACATGACCCATAAAGTATGTCTGGTGGGTGCTACCATGTATGTAACATGACCCATAAAGTATGTCTGGTGGATGCTACCATGTATGTAACATGACCCATAAAGTATGTCTGGTGGATGCTACCATGTATGTAACATGACCCATAAAGTATGTCTGGTGGATGCTACCATGTATGTAACATGACCCATAAAGTATGTCTGGTGGATGCTACCATGTATGTAACATGACCCATAAAGTATGTCTGGTGGATGCTACCATGTATGTAACATGACCCATAAAGTATGTCTGGTGGGTGCTACCATGTATGTAACATGACACACAGTATGTCTGGTGGGTGCTACCATGTATGTAACATGACCCATAAAGTATGTCTGGTGGATGCTACCATGTATGTAACATGACACACAGTGGTTGTCTGGTGGATGCTACCATGTATGTAACATGACACACAGTGGTTGTCTGGTGGATGCTACCATGTATGTAACATGACCCATAAAGTATGTCTGGTGGATGCTACCATGTATGTAACATGACCCATAAAGTATGTCTGGTGGGTGCTACCATGTATGTAACATGACCCATAAAGTATGTCTGGTGGATGCTACCATGTATGTAACATGACCCATAAAGTATGTCTGGTGGGTGCTACCATGTATGTAACATGACCCATAAAGTATGTCTGGTGGATGCTACCATGTATGTAACATGACCCATAAAGTATGTCTGGTGGATGCTACCATGTATGTAACATGACCCATAAAGTATGTCTGGTGGATGCTACCATGTATGTAACATGACCCATAAAGTATGTCTGGTGGATGCTACCATGTATGTAACATGACCCATAAAGTATGTCTGGTGGATGCTACCATGTATGTAACATGACCCATAAAGTATGTCTGGTGGATGCTACCATGTATGTAACATGACCCATAAAGTATGTCTGGTGGATGCTACCATGTATGTAACATGACCCATAAAGTATGTCTGGTGGATGCTACCATGTATGTAACATGACCCTAAAGATATCTGGTGGGTGCTACCATGTATGTAACATGACCCATAAAGTATGTCTGGTGGATGCTACCATGTATGTAACATGACACATACAGTATGTCTGGTGGATGCTACCATGTATGTAACATGACCCATAAAGTATGTCTGGTGGATGCTACCATGTATGTAACATGACCCATAAAGTGGTTGTCTGGTGGATGCTACCATGTATGTAACATGACACACAGTGTTGTCTGGTGGGTGCTACCATGTATGTAACATGACCCATAAAGTATGTCTGGTGGATGCTACCTTGTATGTAACATGACACACAGTGGTTGTCTGGTGGATGCTACCATGTATGTAACATGACCCATAAAGTATGTCTGGTGGATGCTACCTTTTATGTAACATGACACACAGTCGTTGTCTGGTGGGTGCTACGATATAGCATTAGATACCGACCATTAGCGCAGTGGTTAGCATACTCTCTTCCCACCAATGCAACCCGGGTTCGATCCTCGGATCTGGAAGTATGTGAGATGGTCACAAGGTCGGACATGTGGGTTTTCTCCGGGTTCCTCCCACACAAATGTACGCTTAACATGATCAACTGTAGTTCTCTGGAAGGAATTTTTAACCATCCTGCCCAGACAGAGCACCTGACCCATATTACATCTAGCCAAGGTGTCCTCTAGCTACAACCCTGTCTAAGGAGTAGGAATTGTGTATTATACCCTCTAGCTACCTCCCTGTCTAAGGAGTAGGAATTGTGTATTATACCCTCTAGCTACATCCCTGTCTAAGGAGTAGGAATTGTGTATTATATCCTCTAGCTACAACCCTGTCTAAGGAGTAGGAATTGTGTATTATACCCTCTTGCTACATCCCTGTCTATGGAGTAGGAATTGTGTATTATACCCTCTTGCTACATCCCTGTCTAAGGAGTAGGAATTGTGTATTATACCCTCTAGCTACATCCCTGTCTATGGAGTAGGAATTGTGTATTATACCCTCTAGCTACATCCCTGTCTAAGGAGTAGGAATTGTGTATTATACCCTCTAGCTACAGCCCTGTTTATGTAGTAGGAATTGTGTATTATACCCTCTAGCTACACCCCTGTCTATGGAGTAGGAATTGTGTATTATACCCTCTAGCTACATCCCTGTCTAATGAGTAGGAATTGCGTATTATACCCGCTAGCTACATCCCTGTCTAAGGAGTAGGAATTGTGTATTATACCCTCTAGCTACATCCCTGGCTATGGAGTAGGTTATTGTGTATTATACCCTCTAGCTACATCCCTGTCTATGGTGTAGGAATTGTGTATTATACCATCTAGCTACATCCCTGTCTAAGGAGTAGGAATTGTGTATTATACCCTCTAACTACACCCCTGTCTATGGAGTAGGAATTGTGTATTATACCCTCAAGCTACCTCCCTGTCTAAGGAGTAGGAATTGTTTATTATACGCACTAGCTACATCCCTGTCTATGGAGTAGGAATTGTGTATTATACCCACTAGCTACATCCCTGTCTAAGGATTAGGAATTGTGTATTATACCCTCTAGCTACATCCCTGTCTATGGAGTAAGAATTGTGTATTATACTCTCTAGCTACATCCCTGTCTATGGAGTAGGAATTGTGTATTATACCCTCTAGCTACATCCCTGTCTATGGAGTAGGAATTTGTGTATTATACCCACTAGCTACATCCCTGTATATGGAGAAGGAATTGTGTATTATACGCTCTAGCTACATCCCTGTCTAAGGAATCGGAATTGTGTATTATGCCCTCTAGCTACAGCCCTGTTTATGTAGTAGGAATTGTGTATTATACCCTCTAGCTACACCCCTGTCTATGGAGTAGGAATTGTGTATTATACCCTCTAGCTACATCCCTGTCTATGGTGTAGGAATTGTGTATTATACCATCTAGCTACATCCCTGTCTAAGGAGTAGAAATTGTGTATTATAACCGCTAACTACACCCCTGTCTATGGAGTATGTTATTGTGTATTATACCCTCTAGCTACACCCCTGTCTATGGAGTAGGAATTGTGTATTATACCCTCTAGCTACAGCCCTGTCTATGGAGTAGGAATTGTGTATTATATCCTAGCTACAGCCCTGTCTAATGAGTAGGAATTGTGTATTATACCATCTAGCTACATCCCTGTCTATGTAGTAAGAATTGTGTATTATGCCCTCTAGCTACATCCCTGTCTATGGAGTAGGAATTGTATTATACCCTCTAGCTACATCCCTGTCTATGGAGTAGGAATTGTGTATTATACCCTCTAGCTACATCCCTGTCTATGGAGTAGGAATTGTGTATTATACCCTCTAGCTACAACCCTGTCTATGGAGTAGGAATTGTGTATTATACCCTCTAGCTACATCCCTGTCTATGGAGTAGGAATTGTGTATTATACCCTCTAGCTACATCCCTGTCTATGGAGTAGGAATTGTGTATTATACCCTCTAGCTACATCCCTGTCTATGGAGTAGGAATTGTGTATTATACCCTCTAGCTACATCCCTGTCTAAGGAGTAGGAATTGTGTATTATACCCACTAGCTACATCCCTGTCTATGGAGTAGGAATTGTGTAGTATACCCTCTAGCTACATCCCTGTCTAATGAGTAGGAATTGTGTATTATACCCTCTAGCTACATCCCTGTCTATGGAGTAGGAATTGTGTGATATACCCTCTAGCTACACCCCTGTCTAAGGAGTAGGAATTGTGTATTATACCCTCTAGCTACACCCCTGTCTAAGGAGTAGGAATTGTGTATTATACCCTCTAGCTACACCCCTGTCTAAGGAGTAGGAATTGTGTATTGTACCCTCTAGCTACACCCCTGTCTATGGAGTAGGAATTGTGTATTATACCCTCTAGCTACATCCCTGTCTATGGAGTAGGAATTGTATATTATACCCGCAAGCTACATCCCTGTCTAAGGAGTAGGAATTGTGTATTATACCATCTAGCTACACCCCTGTCTATGGAGTAGGAATTGTGTATTATACCCTCTAGCTACATCCCTGTCTATGGAGTAGGAATTGTATATTATACCCGCTAGCTACATCCCTGTCTATGGAGTAGGAATTGTGTATTATACCCTCTAGCTACATCCCTGGCTATGGAGTAGGTTATTGTGTATTATACCCTCTAGCTACATCCCTGTCTATGGTGTAGGAATTGTGTATTATACCCTCTAGCTACATCCCTGTCTATGGAGTAGGAATTGCGTATTATACCCTTTAGCTACATCCCTGTCTATGGAGTAGGAATTGTGTATTATACCCTCTAGCTACAACCCTTTCTAAGGAGTAGGACTTGTGTATTATACTCACTAGCTACATCCCTGTCTATGGAGTGGGAATTGTGTATTATACCCTCTAGCTACATCCCTGTCTATGGAGTAGGAATTGTGTAGTATACCCTCTAGCTACATCCCTGTCTAATGAGTAGGAATTGTGTATTATACCCTCTAGCTACATCCCTGTCTATGGAGTAGGAATTGTGTGGTATACTCTCTAGCTACACCCCTGTCTAAGGAGTAGGAATTGTGTATTATACCCTCTAGCTACACCCCTGTCTAAGGAGTAGGAATTGTGTATTATACCCTCTAGCTACACCCCTGTCTAAGGAGTAGGAATTGTGTATTGTACCCTCTAGCTACACCCCTGTCTATGGAGTAGGAATTGTGTATTATACCCTCTAGCTACATCCCTGTCTATGGAGTAGGAATTGTATATTATACCCGCTAGCTACATCCCTGTCTAAGGAGTAGGAATTGTGTATTATACCCTCTAGCTACATCCCTGGCTATGGAGTAGGTATTGTGTATTATACCCTCTAGCTACATCCCTGTCTAAGGAGTTGGAATTGTGTATTATACCCTCTAGCTACATCCCTGTCTATGGAGTAGGAATTGTGTATTATACCCTCTAGCTACATCCCTGTCTAAGGAGTTGGAATTGTGTATTATACCCTCTAGCTACATCCCTGTCTATGGAGTAGGAATTGTGCATTATACCCTCTAGCTACATCCCTGTCTAAGGAGTAGGAATTGTGTATTATACCCTCTAGCTACAGCCCTGTCTATGGAGTAGGAATTGTGTATTATACCCTCTAGCTACATCCCTGTCTATGGAGTAGGAATTGTGTATTATACCCTCTAGCTACATCCCTGTCTATGGAGTAGGAATTTGTGTATTATACCCACTAGCTACATCCCTGTATATGGAGAAGGAATTGTGTATTATACGCTCTAGCTACATCCCTGTCTAAGGAGTAGGAATTGTGTATTATACCCTCTAGCTACAGCCCTGTTTATGTAGTAGGAATTGTGTATTATACCCTCTAGCTACACCCCTGTCTATGGAGTAGGAATTGTGTATTATACCCTCTAGCTACATCCCTGTCTATGGAGTAGGATTGCGTATTATACCCTCTAGCTACACCCCTGTCTAAGTAGTAGGAATTGTGTATTATACCCTCTAGCTACACCCCTGTCTATGGAGTAGGAATTGTGTATTATACCCTCTAGCTACATCCCTGTCTATGGAGTAGGAATTGTGTATTATACCCTCTAGCTACACCCCTGTCTATGGAGTAGGAATTGTGTATTATACCCTCTAGCTACAGCCCTGTCTATGGAGTAGGAATTGTGTATTATATCCTAGCTACAGCCCTGTCTAATGAGTAGGAATTGTGTATTATACTATCTAGCTACATCCCTGTCTAAGGAGTAGGAATTGTGTATTATACCCACTAGCTACATCCCTGTATATGGAGTAGGAATTGTGTATTATACCCTCTAGCTACATCCCTGTCTGTGGAGTAGGAATTGTGTATTATACCCTCTAGCTACATCCCTGTCTATGGAGTAGGAATTGTGTATTATACCCTCTAGCTACATCCCTGTCTATGGAGTAGGAATTGTGTATTATACCCTCTAGCTACAACCCTTTCTAAGGAGTAGGACTTGTGTATTATACCCACTAGCTACATCCCTGTCTATGGAGTAGGAATTGTGTAGTATACCCTCTAGCTACATCCCTGTCTAATGAATAGGAATTGTGTATTATACCCTCTAGCTACATCCCTGTCTATGGAGTAGGAATTGTGTGGTATACCCTCTAGCTACACCCCTGTCTAAGGAGTAGGAATTGTGTATTATACCCTCTAGCTACACCCCTGTCTAAGGAGTAGGAATTGTGTATTATACCCTCTAGCTACACCCCTGTCTAAGGAGTAGGAATTGTGTATTGTACCCTCTAGCTACACCCCTGTCTATGGAGTAGGAATTGTGTATTATACCCTCTAGCTACATCCCTGTCTATGGAGTAGGAATTGTGTATTATACCCTCTAGCTACACCCCTGTCTATGGAGTAGGAATTGTGTATTATACCCTCTAGCTACAGCCCTGTCTATGGAGTAGGAATTGTGTATTATATCCTAGCTACATCCCTGTCTATGGAGTAGGAATTGTGTATTATACCCACTAGCTACATCCCTGTATATGGAGTAGGAATTGTGTATTATACCCTCTAGCTACATCCCTGTCTATGGAGTAGGAATTGTGTATTATACCCTCTAGCTACAACCCTTTCTAAGGAGTAGGACTTGTGTATTATACCCACTAGCTACATCCCTGTCTATGGAGTAGGAATTGTGTAGTATACCCTCTAGCTACATCCCTGTCTAAGGAATAGGAATTGTGTATTATACCCTCTAGCTACACCCCTGTCTAAGGAGTAGGAATTGTGTATTATACCCTCTATCTACACCCCTGTCTAAGGAGTAGGAATTGTGTATTGTACCCTCTAGCTACACCCCTGTCTATGGAGTAGGAATTGTGTATTATACCCTCTAGCTACATCCCTGTCTATGGAGTAGGAATTGTATATTATACTCGCAAGCTACATCCCTGTCTAAGGAGTAGGAATTGTGTATTATACCCTCTAGCTACATTCCTGGCTATGGAGTAGGAATTGTGTATTATACGATCTAGCTACACCCCTGTCTATGGAGTAGGAATTGTGTATTATACCCTCTAACTACATCCCTGTCTATGGAGTAGGAATTGTATATTATACCCGCTAGCTACATCCCTGTCTAAGGAGTAGGAATTGTGTATTATACCCTCTAGCTACACCCCGGTCTATGGAGTAGGAATTGTGTATTATACCCTCTAGCTACAACCCTGTCTATGGAGTAGGAATTGTGTATTATACCCTCTAGCTACATCCCTGTCTATGGAGTAGGAATTGTGTATTATACCATCTAGCTACACCCCTGTCTATGGAGTAGGAATTGTGTATTATACCCTCTAGCTACATCCCTGTCTATGGAGTAGGAATTTGTGTATTATACCCACTAGCTACATCCCTGTATATGGAGAAGGAATTGTGTATTATACGCTCTAGCTACATCCCTGTCTATGGAGTAGGAATTGTGTATTATACCCTCTAGCTACACCCCTGTCTATGGAGTAGGAATTGTGTATTATACCCTCTAGCTACAGCCCTGTCTATGGAGTAGGAATTGTGTATTATATCCTAGCTACAGCCCTGTCTAATGAGTAGGAATTGTGTATTATACCATCTAGCTACATCCCTGTCTAAGGAGTAGGAATTGTGTATTATACCCACTAGCTACATCCCTGTATATGGAGTAGGAATTGTGTATTATACCCTCTAGCTACATCCCTGTCTGTGGAGTAGGAATTGTGTATTATACCCTCTAGCTACATCCCTGTCTATGGAGTAGGAATTGTGTATTATACCATCTAGCTACATCCCTGTCTATGGAGAAGGAAGTGTGTATTATACGCTCTAGCTACATCCCTGTCTATGGAGTAGGAATTGTGTATTATACCCACTAGCTACATCCCTGTCTATGGAGTAGGAATTGTGTATTATACCCTCTAGCTACATCCCTGTCTAAGGAGTAGGACTTGTGTATTATACCCACTAGCTACATCCCTGTGTATGGAGTAGGAATTGTGTAGTATACCCTCTAGCAACATCCCTGTCTAATGAGTAGGAATTGTGTATTATACCCTCTAGCTACATCCCTGTCTATGGAGTAGGAATTGTGTAGTATACCCTCTAGCTACACCACTGTCTAAGGAGTAGGAATTGTGTATTATACCCTCTAGCTACACCCCTGTCTAAGGAGTAGGAATTGTGTATTATACCCTCTAGCTACACCCCTGTCTAAGGAGTAGCAATTGTGTATTGTACCCTCTAGCTACACCCCTGTCTATGGAGTAGGAATTGTGTATTATACCCTCTAGCTACATCCCTGTCTATGGAGTAGGAATTGTATATTATACCCGCTAGCTACATCCCTGGCTATGGAGTAGGAATTGTGTATTATACCATCTAGCTACACCCCTGTCTATGGAGTAGGAATTGTGTATTATACCCTCTAGCTACATCCCTGTCTATGGAGTAGGAATTGTATATTATACCCGCTAGCTACATCCCTGTCTAAGGAGTAGGAATTGTGTATTATACCCTCTAGCTACATCCCTGGCTATGGAGTAGGTTATTGTGTATTATACCCTCTAGCTACATCCCTGTCTGTGGTGTAGGAATTGTGTATTATACCATCTAGCTACATCCCTGTCTAAGGAGTCGGAATTGTGTATTATACCCTCTAGCTACAGCCCTGTTTATGTAGTAGGAATTGTGTATTATACCCTCTAGCTACACCCCTGTCTATGGAGTAGGAATTGTGTATTATACCCTCTAGCTACATCCCTGTCTATGGAGTAGGATTTGCGTATTATACCCTCTAGCTACACCCCTGTCTAAGAAGTAGGAATTGTGTATTATACCCTCTAGCTACACCCCTGTCTATGGAGTAGGAATTGTGTATTATACCCTCTAGCTACATCCCTGTCTATGGAGTAGGAATTGTGTATTATACCCTCTAGCTACACCCTGTCTATGGAGTAGGAATTGTGTATTATACCTGTGTTTTCTCTAGCTACACCCTGTCTATGGAGTAGGAATTGTGTATTATACCTCTAGCTACTCCCTGTCTATGGAGTAGGAATTGTTATTATACCGCAGCTACATCCCTGTCTAAGGAGTAGGAATTGTGTATTATACCCTCTAGCTACACCCCTGTCTATGGAGTAGGAATTGTGTATTATACCCTCTAGCTACATCCCTGTCTATGGAGTAGGAATTGTATATTATACCCGCTAGCTACATCCCTGTCTAAGGAGTAGGAATTGTGTATTATACCCTCTAGCTACATCCCTGTCTATGGTGTAGGAATTGTGTATTATACCATCTAGCTACATCCCTGTCTAAGGAGTAGGAATTGTGTATTATACCCTCTAAC
The DNA here is from genome assembly GCA_014843695.1 of Archivesica marissinica. Lineage (NCBI taxonomy): Eukaryota > Metazoa > Mollusca > Bivalvia > Venerida > Vesicomyidae > Archivesica > Archivesica marissinica. The sequence continues at coordinate 1,198,609 of CM026388.1, read as the reverse complement.
TACACCCCTGTCTATGGAGTAGGAATTGTGTATTATACCCTCTAGCTACCTCCCTGTCTAAGGAGTAGGAATTGTGTATTATACCCTCTAGCTACATCCCTGTCTATGGAGTAGGAATTGTGTATTATACCCTCTAGCTACATCCCTGTCTAAGGAGTAGGAATTGTGTATTATACCCTCTAGCTACAGCCCTGTTTATGTAGTAGGAATTGTGTATTATACACTCTAGCTACACCCCTGTCTATGGAGTAGGAATTGTGTATTATACCCTCTAGCTACATCCCTGTCTATGGAGTAGGAATTGCGTATTATACCCGCTAGCTACATCCCTGTCTAAGGAGTAGGAATTGTGTATTATACCCTCTAGCTACATCCCTGGCTATGGAGTAGGTTATTGTGTATTATACCCTCTAGCTACATCCCTGTCTATGGTGTAGGAATTGTGTATTATACCATCTAGCTACATCCCTGTCTAAGGAGTAGGAATTGTGTATTATACCCTCTAACTACACCCCTGTCTATGGAGTAGGAATTGTGTATTATACCCTCAAGCTACCTCCCTGTCTAAGGAGTAGGAATTGTTTATTATACGCACTAGCTACATCCCTGTCTATGGAGTAGGAATTGTGTATTATACCCACTAGCTACATCCCTGTCTAAGGATTAGGAATTGTGTATTATACCCTCTAGCTACATCCCTGTCTATGGAGTAAGAATTGTGTATTATACTCTCTAGCTACATCCCTGTCTATGGAGTAGGAATTGTGTATTATACCCTCTAGCTACATCCCTGTCTATGGAGTAGGAATTTGTGTATTATACCCACTAGCTACATCCCTGTATATGGAGAAGGAATTGTGTATTATACGCTCTAGCTACATCCCTGTCTATGGAGTAGGAATTGTGTATTATACCCTCTAGCTACAGCCCTGTTTATGTAGTAGGAATTGTGTATTATACCCTCTAGCTACACCCCTGTCTATGGAGTAGGAATTGTGTATTATACCCTCTAGCTACATCCCTGTCTATGGTGTAGGAATTGTGTATTATACCATCTAGCTACATCCCTGTCTAAGGAGTAGAAATTGTGTATTATACCCGCTAACTACACCCCTGTCTATGGAGTAGAAATTGTGTATTATACCCTCTAGCTACACCCCTGTCTATGGAGTAGGAATTGTGTATTATACCCTCTAGCTACATCCCTGTCTATGGAGTAGGAATTGTGTATTATACCCTCTAGCTACATCCCTGTCTATGGAGTAGGAATTGTGTATTATACCCTCTAGCTACATCCCTGTCTAAGGAGTAGGAATTGTGTATTATACCCACTAGCTACATCCCTGTCTATGGAGTAGGAATTGTGTATTATACCCACTAGCTACATCCCTGTCTATGGAGTAGGAATTGTGTATTATACCCTCTAGCTACATCCCTGTCTATGGAGTAGGAATTGTGTATTATACCCTCTAGCTACATCCCTGTCTATGGAGTAGGAATTGTGTATTATATCCTAGCTACAGCCCTGTCTTGAGAGGAATGTGTATTATACCTCTAGCTACACCCTGTCTAGGAGTAGGAATTGTGTATTATACCCTAGCTACACCCTGTATATGGAGTAGGAATTGTGTATTATACCCTCTAGCTACATCCCTGTCTGTGGAGTAGGAATTGTGTATTATACCCTCTAGCTACATCCCTGTCTATGGAGTAGGAATTGTGTTTATACCCTCTAGCTACATCCCTGTCTATGTAGTAAGAATTGTGTATTATACCCTCTAGCTACATCCCTGTCTATGGAGTAGGAATTGTGTATTATACCCTCTAGCTACATCCCTGTCTATGGAGTAGGAATTGTGTATTATACCCTCTAGCTACATCCCTGTCTATGGAGTAGGAATTGTGTATTATACCCTCTAGCTACATCCCTGTCTATGGAGTAGGAATTGTGTATTATACCCTCTAGCTACATCCCTGTCTATGGAGTAGGAATTGTGTATTATACCCTCTAGCTACATCCCTGTCTATGGAGTAGGAATTGTGTATTATACCCTCTAGCTACATCCCTGTCTAAGGAGTAGGACTTGTGTATTATACCCACTAGCTACATCCCTGTCTATGGAGTAGGAATTGTGTAGTATACCCTCTAGCTACATCCCTGTCTAATGAGTAGGAATTGTGTATTATACCCTCTAGCTACATCCCTGTCTATGGAGTAGGAATTGTGTGATATACCCTCTAGCTACACCCCTGTCTAAGGAGTAGGAATTGTGTATTATACCCTCTAGCTACACCCCTGTCTAAGGAGTAGGAATTGTGTATTATACCCTCTAGCTACACCCCTGTCTAAGGAGTAGGAATTGTGTATTGTACCCTCTAGCTACACCCCTGTCTATGGAGTAGGAATTGTGTATTATACCCTCTAGCTACATCCCTGTCTATGGAGTAGGAATTGTATATTATACCCGCAAGCTACATCCCTGTCTAAGGAGTAGGAATTGTGTATTATACCATCTAGCTACACCCCTGTCTATGGAGTAGGAATTGTGTATTATACCCTCTAGCTACATCCCTGTCTATGGAGTAGGAATTGTATATTATACCCGCTAGCTACAACCCTGTCTAAGGAGTAGGAATTGTGTATTATACCCTCTAGCTACATCCCTGGCTATGGAGTAGGTTATTGTGTATTATACCCTCTAGCTACATCCCTGTCTATGGTGTAGGAATTGTGTATTATACCCTCTAGCTACATCCCTGTCTATGGAGTAGGAATTGCGTATTATACCCTTTAGCTACATCCCTGTCTATGGAGTAGGAATTGTGTATTATACCCTCTAGCTACAACCCTTTCTAAGGAGTAGGACTTGTGTATTATACTCACTAGCTACATCCCTGTCTATGGAGTGGGAATTGTGTATTATACCCTCTAGCTACATCCCTGTCTATGGAGTAGGAATTGTGTAGTATACCCTCTAGCTACATCCCTGTCTAATGAGTAGGAATTGTGTATTATACTCTCTAGCTACATCCCTGTCTATGGAGTAGGAATTGTGTGGTATACTCTCTAGCTACACCCCTGTCTAAGGAGTAGGAATTGTGTATTATACCCTCTAGCTACACCCCTGTCTAAGGAGTAGGAATGTGTATTATACCCTCTAGCTACACCCCTGTCTAAGGAGTAGGAATTGTGTATTGTACCTCTAGCTACACCCCGTCTATGGAGTAGGAATTGTGTATTATACCCTCTAGCTACATCCCTGTCTATGGAGTAGGAATTGTATATTATACCCGCTAGCTACATCCCTGTCTAAGGAGTAGGAATTGTGTATTATACCCTCTAGCTACATCCCTGTCTATGGTGTAGGAATTGTGTATTATACCCTCTAGCTACCTCCCTGTCTATGGAGTAGGAATTGTGTATTATACCCTCTAGCTACATCCCTGTCTATGGAGTAGGAATTGTGTATTGTACCCTCTAGCTACATCCCTGTCTAAGGAGTAGGAATTGTTTATTATACCCACTAGCTACATCCCAGTCTAAGGAGTTGGAATTGTGTATTATACCCTCTAGCTACATCCCTGTCTATGGAGTAGGAATTGTGTATTATACCCTCTAGCTACATCCCTGTCTAGGAGTAGGAATTGTGTATTATACCCTCTAGCTACAGCCCTGTCTATGGAGTAGGAATTGTGTATTATACCCTCTAGCTACATCCCTGTCTATGGAGTAGGAATTGTGTATTATACCCTCTAGCTACATCCCTGTCTATGGAGTAGGAATTGTGTATTATACCCACTAGCTACATCCCTGTATATGGAGCAGGAATTGTGTATTATACGCTCTAGCTACATCCCGTCTAAGGAGTCGGAATGTGTATTATACCCTCTAGCTACAGCCTGTTTATGTAGTAGGAATTGTGTATTATACCCTCTAGCTACACCCCTGTCTATGGAGTAGGAATTGTGTATTATACCCTCTAGCTACATCCCTGTCTATGGAGTAGGATTTGCGTATTATACCCTCTAGCTACACCCCTGTCTAAGGAGTAGGAATTGTGTATTATACCCTCTAGCTACACCCCTGTCTATGGAGTAGGAATTGTGTATTATACCCTCTAGCTACATCCCTGTCTATGGAGTAGGAATTGTGTATTATACCCTCTAGCTACACCCCTGTCTATGGAGTAGGAATTGTGTATTATACCCTCTAGCTACAGCCCTGTCTATGGAGTAGGAATTGTGTATTATATCCTAGCTACAGCCCTGTCTAATGAGTAGGAATTGTGTATTATACTATCTAGCTACATCCCTGTCTAAGGAGTAGGAATTGTGTATTATACCCACTAGCTACATCCCTGTATATGGAGTAGGAATTGTGTATTATACCCTCTAGCTACATCCCTGTCTGTGGAGTAGGAATTGTGTATTATACCCTCTAGCTACATCCCTGTCTATGGAGTAGGAATTGTGTATTATACCCTCTAGCTACACCCCTGTCTATGTAGTAAGAATTGTGTATTATACCCTCTAGCTACATCCCTGTCTATGGAGTAGGAATTGTGTATTATACCCTCTAGCTACATCCCTGTCTATGGAGTAGGAATTGTGTATTATACCCTCTAGCTACATCCCTTTCTAAGGAGTAGGACTTGTGTATTATACCCACTAGCTACATCCCTGTCTATGGAGTAGGAATTGTGTAGTATACCCTCTAGCTACATCCCTGTCTAATGAGTAGGAATTGTGTATTATACCCTCTAGCTACATCCCTGTCTATGGAGTAGGAATTGTGTGGTATACCCTCTAGCTACACCCCTGTCTAAGGAGTAGGAATTGTGTATTATACCCTCTAGCTACACCCCTGTCTAAGGAGTAGGAATTGTGTATTATACCCTCTAGCTACACCCCTGTCTAAGGAGTAGGAATTGTGTATTGTACCCTCTAGCTACACCCCTGTCTATGGAGTAGGAATTGTGTATTATACCCTCTAGCTACATCCCTGTCTATGGAGTAGGAATTGTGTATTATACCCTCTAGCTACACCCCTGTCTATGGAGTAGGAATTGTGTATTATACCCTCTAGCTACAGCCCTGTCTATGGAGTAGGAATTGTGTATTATATCCTAGCTACATCCCTGTCTATGGAGTAGGAATTGTGTATTATACCCACTAGCTACATCCCTGTCTATGGAGTAGGAATTGTGTATTATACCCTCTAGCTACAACCCTTTCTAAGGAGTAGGACTTGTGTATTATACCCACTAGCTACATCCCTGTCTATGGAGTAGGAATTGTGTAGTATACCCTCTAGCTACATCCCTGTCTAAGGAATAGGAATTGTGTATTATACCCTCTAGCTACACCCCTGTCTAAGGAGTAGGAATTGTGTATTATACCCTCTATCTACACCCCTGTCTAAGGAGTAGGAATTGTGTATTGTACCCTCTAGCTACACCCCTGTCTATGGAGTAGGAATTGTGTATTATACCCTCTAGCTACATCCCTGTCTATGGAGTAGGAATTGTATATTATACTCGCAAGCTACATCCCTGTCTAAGGAGTAGGAATTGTGTATTATACCCTCTAGCTACATTCCTGGCTATGGAGTAGGAATTGTGTATTATACGATCTAGCTACACCCCTGTCTATGGAGTAGGAATTGTGTATTATACCCTCTAACTACATCCCTGTCTATGGAGTAGGAATTGTATATTATACCCGCTAGCTACATCCCTGTCTAAGGAGTAGGAATTGTGTATTATACCCTCTAGCTACACCCCGGTCTATGGAGTAGGAATTGTGTATTATACCCTCTAGCTACAACCCTGTCTAAGGAGTAGGAATTGTTTATTATACCCACTAGCTACATCCCTGTCTATGGAGTAGGAATTGTGTATTATACCCTCTAGCTACATCCCTGTCTATGGAGTAGGAATTGTGTATTATACCCTCTAGCTACATCCCTGTCTATGGAGTAGGAATTGTGTATTATACCCTCTAGCTACATCCCTGTCTATGGAGTAGGAATTTGTGTTTTATACCCACTAGCTACATCCCTGTTTGGGGGTTGTGTTTTGTTGTTTGTTTGGGTGGTTGTGTTTTCTATGGAGTAGGAATTGTGTATTATACCCAGTAGCGTATTTAGGGGGGCCATTGGGCTATGCCCCCCCCCCCCCTCAGGGCCAGGCAAGACCAATACTACATAATACAACTACTTCTTACGGCGTCTAAAATAGCCGCAGATTGCATCTCGGGCAATTGAAACTTTCACAAATTTCCCAAATTTTCTGACCCCTCCCAATATGGTTGGACAGGGATATGATGGAGCCGCAGCAATGTCGGGACATAAAAATGGTGTTCAGAAGCACGTGCGGGGGCAATGCCCGTCTGCTATTTACACACATTACGTATCGCATTCGCTAAATCTATGTCTAATGAAGGCAGGGGAGGTACCAGAAATTCGTACGGCAGTGACGCTTATGCATGAAATTGCTGTGTTTTTCTGTGACTCTAATAAGAGATTATTGAATCTTGAAGCAGCTATCCAGGAGGGGTTTAGTGAGACCGCCCATTCACGTCTGAAGCTCCACTGTACCACAAGATGGATGGAGCGCCAGGAAGCCGTGCGGATCTTCAAAGAGCTGTTACCGGCTATCAAAGTGTCCCTACAGAACATAAGCCTATGGCCCCGTGCTGATTGCGTCGGTAAGGCGCTAATATTCTCTTCAGCAATAGACAATGGCACCTTCTTGGTTGCCCTAGAGGTACTCCTATCGGTGCTGGATATTACGAAGCCACTATCGGTGAAGCTTCAGGCCGAGGCTCAAGACATTCACCATGCAGTGGACAGTGTCCAGGACTGTGCCAAAGTCCTGCAACAGATGAGATCGGACGACCAAGTCTTCGGGGACATTTTCGGACGTGCACAAGGATTGTTTGGTGAAGAGATAACCGTGCCCAGAATGACCGGCAGGCAGACGCAGAGGTCCAATCATCCGGCAGACACGCCAGAAGTTTATTACAGACGTTCGATTTTCATCCCGTATCTCGACGTCTGCATAAGCCAGCTCAATGAGCGATTCAGATTGCACGGTGCCAAAGCTTATGTGCTCAGTTTGCTACTTCCAGCATACTGCAATGATTACGCCGCAAGCGACCTCCTCGAAGCCACCCAGTTATACCACCCATTCCTTCCAGGAGCAATAGAGTGTCTGAACGCGGAAGTAATGCGTTGGAAGGCGTACTGGGCCCGACAGGTGACCACCCGTGATTCCATCGAGATTCCGAAAAGAGTCGTGGATGCCGTGGCGGTTGCGGCGACTCTCGGGACTTATCCCATCATCGAGACTCTGCTGTGAATTTTCGCAACTCTACCGGTCACCGCAACAGGTGAACGCTCATTCAGTGCTCTGAAATTGATAACATCATATCTGCGGTCCCACCATGCACGAAGAGAGACTGAATGGCCTAGCCCATCTTTATATCAACAAGGACATTTCACTAATTCATAGTGATGTTATTGATGAATTCGGCCGAACCAACCGTCGATTAGTTTTCAAGTGATTTTTAACGCGGTTAAAACATTGTGATCTTTCTCAGGTGAATCACTTATACGAATTGTGAAATTAACCACGCATACTCATGATACTCTCAATTCAGGTACTATGCATTTGGACTGTAGTCATAGTAAAATAATTATGCATTTTTTCACGAAAATTTAAAGTTGGTCAGGAATATAAAGAGCGACTTAGTATAAGTATATATATAGGACTTGTTCTCAATTGCTCATGAACGTTCAAGGATAAGGGGATATCGCTATTTGTGAGCTTGTATTGTGTCCTGATTATTTGATTTTCCATTTTTGTTGTGAAATGTCATGACATTTTTCGAGAAACACCTCCAGATGCTTCTCCAGTAATCTAGTTTCCAACATTTTCAGGGGGCAGAACCCCCCTAACCCCCCTCTATACCTCGCGCGGCTACGCCGCACTCGGTCATCCAGCTACGACGGACATTCGGTCAGTATGCCCCCCCCAAAATAAAATCCTGGCTACGCCACTGATTATACCCTCTAGCTACAACCCTGTCTATGGAGTAGGAATTGTGTATTATACCCTCTAGCTACATCCCTGTCTATGGAGTAGGTACCTCATTCATGCAGAAATACATGGGGGAGAGAGAAGATAGGTACCTCATTCCTGCAGAAATACATGGGGAGAGAGAAGATTGGTACCTCATTCCTGCAGAAATACATGGGGAGAGAGAAGATTGGTACCTCATTCCTGCAGAAATACATGTGGGAGAGAGAAGATTGGTACCTCATTCCTGCAGAAATACATGGGGGGGGGGAGAAGATTGGTACCTCATTCCTGCAGAAATACATACGGGGAGAGAAGATTGGTACCTCATTCCGCAGAAATACATGGGGGAGAGAGAAGATTGGTACCTTCATTCCTGCAGAAATACATGGGGGGGGGAGAAGATTGGGTACCTCATTCCTGCAGCAGAAATACATGGGGGGGGGGGAGAAGATTGGTACCTCATTCCTGCAGATACATGGGGGGAGAGAAGATTGGTACCTCTTCCTCCTGCAGAAATACATGTGGAGAGAACATGTATTTCTGCAGGAATGAGGTACCAATCTTCTCTCTCCCCCATGTATTTCTGCAGGAATGAGGTACCAATCTCTCTCTCCCCCATGTATTTCTGCAGGAATGAGGTACCAATCTTCTCTCTCCCCCATGTTTCTGCAGGAATGAGGTACCAATCTTCTCTCTCCCCATGTATTTCTGCAGGAATGAGGTACCAATCTTCTCTCTCCCCCATGTATTTCTGCAGGAATGAGGTACCAATCTTCTCTCTCCCCCCATGTATTTCTGCAGGAATGAGGTACCAATCTTCTCTCTCCCCATGTATTTCTGGGCTGAGTACATGAGGTTCCCCATGTATTTATGCAGGAATGAGGTACCAAACTTCTCCCCCCCCATGTATTTCTGCAGGAATGAGGTACCAATCTTCTCTCTCCCACATGTATTCCACTAAGAGCGAATAATCTAATGTAAGAACTGATTTTGAAATTGAGATCAAATAAATATTTAGAAACTAAACTAAACAAGGAAGCATGTAACAATGACAGACAATTTAGTTTATTGTCGAGACTACTTGAATGTCAATAGCACTTTATAATAACTACTCGTCATCTCTCGGATACACGAGCTAGTTATATCTTCACAAATATAAGGAAGTTTCCCTAAACGTCTAGCACCACTTAGGTCTTGCACCACCAAGGTCAAACATTCACCCATGTCAAACTTCAACCCATGTCAAACATACACCCAGGTCAAACATACACCCAGGTCAAGCGCCACCCAGGGCAAACATAACCCAGGTCAAGCACCACCCATGTCCAACATACACCCTACACTTGTAGTATGGCCTGGATATCTCAAATAACCTGTCATGGCACGCTCACATACATATGACAACAAAGAAACCTAATCATACATTAGGGTTTCTACGTACAAGCACTCAGGTCAAGTCCGAACCCCTTACGTCCATGGCTTACAATGGCTCTAGTAAGACCCAAGCAGGAATATGGCTCAGAGATTTGGCCGCCCCATGCCCAAACACTGACCAAATTGAAGGTGTCCAGTGAATAGCAATATTGATGTCTGCACTAGACAAGCGCCCGGGATGTCTGAACTAGACAAGCGACAGGGATGTCTGCACTAGACAAGCGACAGGGATGTCTGCACTAGACAAGCGACAGGGATATCTGCACTAGACCAGCGACATGGATGTCGGCACTAGACAAGCGACAGGGATGTCTGCACTAGAACAGCGACATGGATGTCTGCACTAGACCAGCGACATGGATGTCTGCACTAGACCAGGGACAGGGATGTCTGCACTAGACCAGCGACAGGGATGTCTGCATAGACCAGCGACGGATGTCTGCACTAGACAAGCCCCGGGATGTCCGCACTAGGCCAGCGACATGGATGTCTGCACTAGACAAGCGACAGGGATGTCTGGACTAGACCAGGCAGGGATGTCTGCACTAGACCAGCGACAGGGATGTCTGCACTAGACCATGGACATGGATGTCTGCACTAGATTAGGGACAGGGATGTCTGCACTAGACCATGGCCAGGGATGTCTGCACTAGACCATGGACAGGGATGTCTGCACTAGACTATGGACAGGGATGTCTGCACTAGACAAGCGACAGGGATGTCTGCACTAGACCAGCGACATGGATGTCTGCACTAGACCATGGACAGGGATGTCTGCACTAGACCAGTGACAGGGATGTCTGCACTAGACAAGCGACAGGGATGTCTGCACTAGACCAGTATTCGAGTGTCCGACCTTCGTGCGTGTGTTCCATGCTGTATGCGAGTGTCCGACCTCCGTGCGCGTGTTCCATGATGTATGCGAGTGTCCGACCTCCGTGCGTGTGTTCCATGGTGTATGCGAGTGTCCGATCTCCGTGCGTGTGTTCCATGGTGTATGCGAGTGTCCGACCTCCGTGCGTGTGTTCCATGGTGTATGCGAGTGTCCGACTCCGTGCGTGTTCCATGGTGTATGCGAGTGTCCGACCTCCGTGCGTGTGTTCCATGGTATATGCGAGTGTCCGACCTCCGTGCATGTGTTCCATGGTGTATGCGAGTGTCCGACCTCCGTGCGTGTGTTCCATGGTGTATGCGAGTGTCCGACCTCCGTGCGTGTGTTCCATGGTGTATGCGAGTGTCCGACCTCCGTGTGTGTGTTCCATGGTGTATGCGAGTGTCCGACATCCGTGCGTGTGTTCCATGGTGTATGCGAGTGTCCGACCTCCGTGCGTGTGTTCCATGCTGTATGCGAGTGTCCGACCTCCGTGCGTGTCTTCCGGTTTATTGTACTGGTATTGCATTGTCATCGAGGAAAAACACCTTACATACCCATTGTTACCTCTAACAAAATGCCTAGGCTAAACCGCAATCAGAGAATGCGTGCCACTGGCATGATTGGCGGCGGTTTACGTCAGAGTGACATCGCAAATCGACTCGGGGTTACGCGGATCACGATAACACGTCTACTTCGACGTTATCGAACACATGGATCGGTGGACGACCGTCCAAGATCTGGTCGACCACGTGTGACGACGCGTGAACAGGACCGTCACATTCGGACGTCACATTTACGTGACCGGTACCTACCTGCTACGCACACAGCTGCCGTTACTCCTGGGATGACCAACAATCGCATCAGTGCACAAACAGTCAGGAACCGGCTCGGTGAACGTGGCATTCGTGCCTATCGGCCATACGTTGGACCCATCCTGACACGACATCACCGTGACGTACGGCGGGAATGGACGACGGAACGTGCTCGCTGGACTCGGTTACAGTGGAATTCGGTGATGTTTAGCGATGAATCGCGGTTCTGTTTGCGTCGAGCGGATGGCAGAGATCGGGTATATCGCAGACGCGGTGAACGTTACGCCGACGCATGTGTACGTCAGGTCGATCTGTTCGGGGCGGAAGCGTTATGGCGTGGGGCGGTATCACCTTCGGCACTCGCACTGAACTGTTAGTGGTGGACGGGAACCTAAACGCCCAGCGGTACTGTGATGGGATCCTTGCGCCAGTTGTTGTGTCGTTCTTTAACGCCAACAGAAACGTCACACTGTTCCAACAGGACAACGCCAGGTGTCATACTGCTCGGATTTCCACCACATTATTGGAGCAGAACAATATTGAAACCCTGTCGTGGCCTGCTTTGTCACCAGACTTGTCACCCATAGAACATTTGTGGGATACGTTAGACCGCCGCGTCAGACGACGTCAGCCGGTAACGTTAAACCAACTGAGGGATGTTTTGCGTCAGGAGTGGACAAATATTGACCAGCAAGAGATTCAGACACTCTTCCGTTCGATGCGACGGCGGTGCATTGCAGTGAGAGACGCAAATGGTGCCCATACTCGGTATTGACGTCTGTGTGAAAACTCCATTAGACCCATGTCCGACGAATTACGTCATCACGCAGCAGACAGTTTCGGAGGCTCATTATGCTTTATGTGCTCCTCTTTCAAACATGTTGGACTATCACCTTATGAATTTTCAAAGAATTTTCTTAATAAATGTTGAAATTATAGACACATACACACCAGGTATCGTTTCTTTTTTGACTCAGTATATATTGTTTCAAGTGTAGCTGCAAGTACTTACTGCGTCATTGTTTAGTAAAGATGAAACTCGTCATACCACTTTTGATCTTGGTCGGAGGAAGTCATCCGGGAGGACTCCGGGAGAATAATGCCCAGTTATTGAGTGTAGAACAACTATGCGCGCGCAATCAGTAATTAGTTCAAACAGTGTTTATGTAAATGCATTCACACGTATAAGTTAATAATTACAAGACTACACGTATTTAACGGAACAATGGATGTTGAAAAGAATACTGTGATGCTGTTGGTTGCAGGCATTTTACTGTTTTATGTGGAAACAGGTTTGTTATTCTCATAGTTCATACTTTGCTTTGTTGCAAATTTAGGTTAAATTCCAAAGTGCAATATGTGCTAGTTGTATGTATACGAGGTTCCGTGCTGTATACGAGGTATCGTGCTGTATACGAGGTACCGTGTTGTATACGATGTACCGTGTTATATACGAGGTACCGTGTTGTATACGAGGGTCCGTGCTTTATACGATGTTCCGTGCTGTATACGATGGTCCGTGCTGTATACAATGTTCCGTGCTGTATACGATTGTATACGATGTTCCGTGCTGTATACGATGTTCCGTGCTGTATACGATATTCCGTGCTGTATACGAGGTTCCGTGCTGTATACGATGTTCCGTGCTGTATACGATGTTCCGTGCTGTTATACGATGTTCCGTGTTGTATACGATGTTCCGTGCTGTATACGATGTTCCGTGCTGTATACGATGTTCCGTGCTGTATACGATGTTGGTTGTGTGTGTGTTACGTTGTTGTACGATTGTGTGTATACGATGTTCCGTGCTGTATACGATGTCCGTGTTGTATACGAGGTTCCGTGTGTATACGAGGTTCCGTGTTGTATACGATGTTACGTGTTTTATACGATGTTCCGTGCTGTATACGATGTTCCGTGTTGTATACGAGGTTCCGTGCTGTATACGAGGTTCCGTGTTGTATACGAGGTTCCGTGCTGTATACGATGTTCCGTGTTGTATACGAGGTACCGTGCTGTATACGAGGGTCCGTGCTGTATACGATGTTCCGTGTTGTATACGATGTTCCGTGCTGTATACGATGTTCCGTGTTGTATATGATGTTCCGTGCTGTATACGATGTTCCGTGTTATATACGAGGTTCCGTGTTGTATATGATGTTCCGTGCTGTATATGATGTTCCGTGCTGTATACGATGTTCCGTGCTGTATACGAGGTTCCGTGCTGTATACGAGGTTCCGTGTTGTATACGATGTTCCGTGCTGTATACGATGTTCCGTGTTGTATACGATGTTCCGTGTTATATACGATGTTCCGTGTTGTATACGATGTTCCGTGCTGTATACGATGTTCCGTGTTGTATACGATGTTCCGTGTTGTATACGATGTTCCGTGTTGTATACGATGTTCCGTGCTGTATACGATGTTCAGTGTTGTATACGATGTTACGTGTTGTATATGATGTTCAGTGCTGTATATGATGTTCCGTGTTGTATACGAGGTTCCGTGCTGTATACGAGGTTCCGTGTTGTATACGATGTTCCGTGTTGTATACGAGGTTGTGTTTTGGGTTGTGTGTTGGGTTGTGTTTTGGGTTCGTGTTGTATACGATGTTCCGTGTTGTATACGATGTCCGTGCTGCATACGAGGTTCCGTGTTATATACGAGGTTCCGTGTTATATACGATGTTTCGTGTTATATACGATGTTCCGTGTTGTATAAGATGTTCCGTGCTGTATACGATGTTCCTTGCTGTATACGATGTTCCGTGCTTTATACGATGTTCCGTGCTGTATAGTCGAGGTTCCGTGTTGTATACTAGTGTTCCGTGTTGTATACGAGGTTCCGTGTTGTATACGATGTTCCGTGTTGTATACTAGTGTTTCTTGCTGTATACGAGTTCCGTGTTGTATACGATGTTCCGTGCTGTATACGATGTTCCGTGCTTTGTGTTGTGTGTATACGATGTTTCGTGCTGCATACGAGGTTCCGTGTTGTATGCGATGTTCCGTGTTGTATACGATGTTCCGTGTTACGTGTTGTATACGATGTTCCGTGTTGTATACGATGTTCCGTGTTGTATACGATGTTCCGTGCTATATATTTCTAGGTTCCGTGCTGTATACGAGGTTCCGTGTTCTATACGAGGTTCCATGTTGTATACGATGTTCCGTGCTATATACGATGTTCCGTGCTATATACGAGGTTCCGTGCTGTATACGATGTTCCGTGCTGTATACGAGGTTCCGTGCTGTATGCAATGTTTCGTGCTGTATACAAGGTTCCGTGCTGTATACGATGTTCCGTGTTGTAGACGAGGTTCCGTGCTGTATACGATGTTCCGTGCTGTATACGAGGTTCCGTGTTATATACGAGGTTCCGTGTTATATATGATGTTCCGTGTTGTATACGATGTACCGTGCTGCATACGAGGTTCCGTGTTATATACGAGGTTCCGTGCTGTATACGATGTTCCGTGCTGTATACGATGTTCCGTGTTATATACGATGTTCCGTGTTATATACGATGTTCCGTGTTACGTGTTGTATACGATGTTCCGTGTTGTATACGATGTTCCGTGTTGTATACGATGTTCCGTGCTATATACTAGGTTCCGTGCTGTATACGAGGTTCCGTGTTGTATACGAGGTTCCGTGTTGTATACGATGTTCCGTGCTATATACGATGTTCCGTGCTATATACGAGGTTCCGTGCTGTATACGATGTTCCGTGCTGTATACGAGGTTCCGTGCTGTATGCAATGTTTCGTGCTGTATACAAGGTTCGGTGCTGTATACGATGTTCCGTGTTGTAGACGAGGTTCCGTGCTGTATACGATGTTCCGTGCTGTATACGAGGTTCCGTGTTATATACGAGGTTCCGTGTTATATATGATGTTCCGTGTTGTATACGATGTACCGTGCTGCATACGAGGTTCCGTGTTATATACGAGGTTCCGTGCTGTATACGATGTTCCGTGCTGTATACGATGTTCCGTGTTATATACGATGTTCCGTGTTATATACGATGTTCCGTGTTGTATACGATATTCCGTGCTGTATACGATATTCCGTGTTGTATACGATGTTCCGTGTTATATACGATATTCCGTGTTGTATACGATGTTCCGTGTTGTATACGATGTTCCGTGTTGTATACGATATTCCGTGTTGTATACGATGTTCCGTGCTGTATACGATATTCCGTGTTGTATAGGAGGTTCCGTGCTGTATTCGAGGTTCCGTGTTGTATACGATGTTCCCTGCTGTATACGAGGTTTCGTGCTGTATACGATGGTCCGTGTTGTATACGAGGTTCCGTGCTGTATACGAGGTTCCGTGTTGTATACGATGTTTCGTGCTGTATACGATGGTCCGTGTTGTATACGAGGTTCCGTGCTGTATACGATGTTTCGTGCTGTATACGACGTTCCGTGCTCTATACGATGTGCCGTGCTGTATACGATGGTCCGTGTTGTATACGAGGTTCCGTGCTGTATACGATGTATCGTGCTGTATACGATGGTCCGTGTTGAATACGAGGTTCCGTGCTGTATACGATGTTCCGTGCTGTATACGATGGTCCGTGTTGTATACGATTTTCCGTGTTTTATACGAGGTTCCGTGTTGTATACGATGTACCGTGCTGCATACGAGGTTCCGTGTTATATACGAGGTTCCGTGCTGTATACGATGTTCCGTGCTGTATACGATGTTCCGTGTTATATACGATGTTCCGTGTTATATACGATGTTCCGTGTTGTATACGATATTCCGTGCTGTATACGATAGTCCGTGTTGTATACGATGTTCCGTGTTATATACGATATTCCGTGTTGTATACGATGTTCCGTGTTGTATACGATGTTCCGTGTTGTATACGATATTCCGTGTTGTATACGATGTTCCGTGCTGTATACGATATTCCGTGTTGTATAGGAGGTTCCGTGCTGTATTCGAGGTTCCGTGTTGTATACGATGTTCCCTGCTGTATACGATGTTCCGTGATGTATACGATGTTCCGTGCTGTATACGATGTTCCCTGCTGTATACGATGTTCCATGATGTATACAAGGTTCCGTGCTGTATACGAGGTTTCGTGTTGTATACGATGTTTCGTGCTGTATACGATGTTCCGTGCTGTATACGATGTTCCGTGCTGTATACGAGGTTCCGTCCTGTATACGAGGTTCCGTGCTGTATACGATGTTCCATGTTGTATACGATATTCCGTGCTGTATACGAGGTTCCGTGCTATAAACGATGTTCCGTGTTGTATACTAGTGTTCCGTGTTGTATACGAGGTTCCGTGTTGTATACGAGGTCCCGTGTTGTATACGATGTTCCGTGTTGTATACTAGTGTTTCTTGCAGCATACGAGATTCCGTGTTGTATACGATGTTCCGTGCTGTATACGATGTTCCTTGCTATATACGATGTTCCGTGCTATATACGATGTTCCGTGCTGTATACAATGTTCCGTGCTGTATACGAGGTTCCGTGTTGTATACGAGGTTCCGTGCTGTATACGATGTTCCGTGCTATATACGATGTTCCGTGCTGTATACAATGTTTCGTGCTGCATACGAGGTTCCGAGCTGTATGCGATGTTCCGTGCTGTATACGATGTTCCGTGTTATATACGATGTTCCGTGTTATATACGATGTTCCGTGTTGTATACGATATTCCGTGCTGTATACGATATTCCGTGTTGTATACGATGTTCCGTGTTATATACGATATTCCGTGTTGTATACGATGTTCCGTGTTGTATACGATGTTCCGTGTTGTATACGATATTCCGTGTTGTATACGATGTTCCGTGCTGTATACGATATTCCGTGTTGTATAGGAGGTTCCGTGCTGTATTCGAGGTTCCGTGTTGTATACGATGTTCCCTGCTGTATACGAGGTTTCGTGCTGTATACGATGGTCCGTGTTGTATACGAGGTTCCGTGCTGTATACGAGGTTCCGTGTTGTATACGATGTTTCGTGCTGTATACGATGGTCCGTGTTGTATACGAGGTTCCGTGCTGTATACGATGTTTCGTGCTGTATACGACGTTCCGTGCGCTATACGATGTGCCGTGCTGTATACGATGGTCCGTGTTGTATACGAGGTTCCGTGCTGTATACGATGTATCGTGCTGTATACGATGGTCCGTGTTGAATACGAGGTTCCGTGCTGTATACGATGTTCCGTGCTGTATACGATGGTCCGTGTTGTATACGATTTTCCGTGTTTTATACGAGGTTCCGTGTTGTATACGATGTACCGTGCTGCATACGAGGTTCCGTGTTATATACGAGGTTCCGTGCTGTATACGATGTTCCGTGCTGTATACGATGTTCCGTGTTATATACGATGTTCCGTATTATATACGATGTTCCGTGTTGTATACGATATTCCGTGCTGTATACGATAGTCCGTGTTGTATACGATGTTCCGTGTTATATACGATATTCCGTGTTGTATACGATGTTCCGTGTTGTATACGATGTTCCGTGTTGTATACGATATTCCGTGTTGTATACGATGTTCCGTGCTGTATACGATATTCCGTGTTGTATAGGAGGTTCCGTGCTGTATTCGAGGTTCCGTGTTGTATACGATGTTCCCTGCTGTATACGATGTTCCGTGATGTATACGATGTTCCGTGCTGTATACGATGTTCCCTGCTGTATACGATGTTCCGTGATGTATACAAGGTTCCGTGCTGTATACGAGGTTTCGTGTTGTATACGATGTTTCGTGCTGTATACGATGTTCCGTGCTGTATACGATGTTCCGTGCTGTATACGAGGTTCCGTCCTGTATACGAGGTTCCGTGCTGTATACGATGTTCCATGTTGTATACGATATTCCGTGCTGTATACGAGGTTCCGTGCTATAAACGATGTTCCGTGTTGTATACTAGTGTTCCGTGTTGTATACGAGGTTCCGTGTTGTATACGAGGTCCCGTGTTGTATACGATGTTCCGTGTTGTATACTAGTGTTTCTTGCAGCATACGAGATTCCGTGTTGTATACGATGTTCCGTGCTGTATACGATGTTCCTTGCTATATACGATGTTCCGTGCTATATACGATGTTCCGTGCTGTATACAATGTTCCGTGCTGTATACGAGGTTCCGTGTTGTATACGAGGTTCCGTGCTGTATACGATGTTCCGTGCCATATACGATGTTCCGTGCTGTATACAATGTTTCGTGCTGCATACGAGGTTCCGAGCTGTATGCGATGTTCCGTGTTGTATACGAGGTTCCGTGTTATATACGATGTTCCGTGTTCTGTGTTGTATACGATGTTCCGTGTTGCATACGATGTTCCGTGTTGTATACGATGTTCCTTGCTATATACTAGGTTCCGTGCTGTATACGAGGTTCCGTGTTGTATACGAGGTTCCGTGTTGTATACGATGTTCCGTGCTATATACGATGTTCCGTGCTATATACGAGGTTCCGTGCTGTATACGAGGTTCCGTGCTGTATACGAGGTTCCGTGCTGTATACGATATTCTGTGCTGTATACGATGTTCCGTGTTGTATACGATGTTCCGTGCTGTATACGAGGTTCCGTGCTGTATGCAATGTTTCGTGCTGTATACAAGGTTCCGTGCTGTATACGATGTTCCGTGTTGTAGACGAGGTTCCGTGCTGTATACGATGTTCCGTGTTGTATACGATAGTCCGTGTTGTATACGAGGTTCCGTGTTGTATACGATGTTCCGTGCTGAATACGAGGTTCAGTGCTGTATACGATGTTCCGTGCTGTATACGATGTTCCGTGTTGTATACGATGTTCCGTGCTGAATACGAGGTTCAGTGCTGTATACGATGTTCCGTGCTGTATACGATGTTCCGTGTTGTATACGAGGTTCCGTGTTGTATACGATGTTCCGTGCTGTATACGATGTTCCGTGATGTATACGAAGTTCCGTGCTGTATACGATGTTTCTTGCTGTATACGATGTTCCGTGCTGTATACGATGTTCCGTGCTGTATACGAGGTTCCGTGTTGTATACGATGTTCCGTGCTGTATACGATGTTCCGTGCTGTATACGATGTTCCGTGCTGTATACGAGGTTCCGTGTTGTATACGATGTTCCGTGCTGTATACGATGTTCCGTGCTGTATACGAGGTTCCGTGTTGTATACGAGGTTCCGTGCTGTATACGATATTCCGTGTTGTATACGATAGTCCATGCTGTATACGAGGTTCCGTGCTATATACGATGTTCCATGTTGTATACGATGTTCCGTGTTGTATACGATATTCCGTGCTGTATACGATATTCCGTGGTGTATACGATATTCCGTGTTGTATACGATATTCCGTGTTGTATACGATGTTCCGTGTTGTATACGATATTCCTTGTTGTATACGATATTCCGTGTTGTATACGATGTTCCGTGCTGTATGCGATATTCCGTGTTGTATACGAGGTTCCGTGCTGTATACGAGGTTCCGTGCTGTATACGATGTTCCGTGCTGTATACGAGGTTCCGTGTTGTATACGATATTCCATGCTGTATACGAGGTTCCGTGCTATATACGATGTTCCGTGCTGCATACGATATTCCGTGTTGTATACGATATTCCATGCTGTATACGATGTTACGTGTTGTATACGATATTCCATGCTGTATACGATGTTCCGTGCTGCATACGATATTCCGTGTTGTATACGATATTCCATGCTGTATACGATGTTCCGTGCTATATACGAGGTTCCGTGTTGTATACGATGTTCCGTGTTGTATACGATGTTCCGTGTTGTATACGATATTCCGTGTTGTATACGATGTTCCGTGTTCCGTGTTGTATACGAGGTTCCGTGCTGTATACGAGGTTCCGTGTTGTATACGATGTTCCGTGCTGTATACGATGTTCCGTGCTGTATACGATGTTCCGTGCTGTATACGATGTTCCGTGCTGTATACAATGTTTCGTGCTGCATACGAGGTTCCGAGCTGTATACGATGTTCCGTGTTGTATACGCGGTTCCGTGCCGTATACGATGTTCCGTGCTGTATACGAGGTTCCGTGTTGTATACGATATTCCATGCTGCATACGAGGTTCCGTGCTATATACGAAGTTCCGTGCTGCATACGATATTCCGTGTTGTATACGATATTCCATGCTGTATACGATGTTCCGTGCTGCATACGATATTCCGTGTTGTATACGATATTCCATGCTGTATACGATGTTCCGTGCTATATACGAGGTTCCGTGTTGTATACGATGTTCCGTGTTGTATACGATGTTCCGTGTTGTATACGATATTCCGTGTTGTATACGATGTTCCGTGTTCCGTGTTGTATACGAGGTTCCGTGCTGTATACGAGGTTCCGTGTTGTATACGATGTTCCGTGCTGTATACGATGTTCCGTGCTGTATACGATGTTCCGTGCTGTATACAATGTATCGTGCTGCATACGAGGTTCCGAGATTTATACGCTGTTCCGTGTTGTATACGAGGTTCCGTGCTGTATACGATGTTCCGTGTTGTATACGAGGTTCCGTGCTGTATACGATGTTCCGTGTTGTATACGATGTTCCGTGTTGTATACGATGTTCCGTGCTGTATACGATATTCCGTGTTGTATACGAGGTTCCGTGTTGTATACGATGTTCCGTGTTGTATACTAGTGTTCCGTATTGTATACGATGTTCCGTGTTGTATACGAGGTTCCGTGTTGTATACGATGTTCGGTGTTGTATACGATGTTCCGTGTTGTATACGATGTTCCGTGTTGTATACGATGTTCCGTGCTGTATACGATGTTCCGTGTTGTATACGAGGTTCTGTGTTGTATACGAGGTACCGTGTTGTATACGATATTCCGTGTTGTATACTAGTGTTTCTTGCTGCATACGAGGTTCCGTGTTGTATACGATGTTCCGTGCTGTATACGATGTTCCGTGCTGTATACGATGTTCCGTGCTGTATACAATGTTTCGTGCTGTATACGAGGTTCCGTGCTGTATACGATGTTCCGTGTTGTATACGAGGTTCCGTGCTGTATACGATGTTCCGTGCTATATACGAGGTTCCGTGCTGTATACGAGGTTCCGTGTTGTATACGAGGTTCCGTGTTGTATACGATGTTCCGTGTTGTATACGATGTTCCGTGTTGTATACGATGTTCCGTGCTATATACTAGGTTCTGTACTGTATACGAGGTTCCGTGTTGTATACGAGGTTCCGTGTTGTATACGATGTTCCGTGCTATATACGATGTTCCGTGCTATATACGAGGTTCCGTGCTGTATACGAGGTTCCGTGCTGTATACGATATTCCGTGCTGTATACGATGTTCCGTGTTGTATACGATGTTCCGTGCTGTATACGATGTTCCGTGCTGTATACGAGGTTCCGTGCTCTATGCAATGTTTCGTGCTGTATACAAGGTTCCGTGCTGTATACGATGTTCCGTGTTGTAGACGAGGTTCCGTGTTGTATACGATGTTCCGTGTTGTATACGATGTTCCGTGTTATATACGATGTTCCGTGTTGTATACGAGGTTCCGTGCTGTATACGAGGTTCCGTGTTGTATACGAGGTTCCGTGCTGTATACGATGTTCCGTGTTGTATACGAGGTACCGTGCTGTATACGAGGGTCCGTGCTGTATACGATGTTCCGTGTTGTATACGATGTTCCGTGCTGTATACGATGTTCCGTATTGTATACGATGTTCCGTGCTGTATACGATGTTCCGTGTTATATACGAGGTTCCGTGTTGTATATGATGTTCCGTGCTGTATATGATGTTCCGTGCTGTATATGATGTTCCGTGCTGTATATGATGTTCCGTGCTGTATACGAGGTTCCGTACTGTATACGATGTTCCGTGTTATATACGATGTTAAGTGCTGTATACGAGGTTCCGTGTTATATACGATGTTCCGTGCTGTATACGAGGTTCCGTGTTATATACGATGTTCCGTGCTGTATACGAGGTTCCGTGTTATATACGATGTTCCGTGCTGTATACTATGTTCCGTGCTGTATACGATGTTCCGTGTTATATACGATGTTCCGTGTTATATACGATGTTCCGTGTTGTATACGATATTCCGTGCTGTATACGATATTCCGTGTTGTATACGATGTTCCGTGTTATATACGATATTCCGTGTTGTATACGATGTTCCGTGTTGTATACGAGGTTCCGTGTTGTATACGATGTACCGTGTTGTATACTAGTGTTCCGTGTTGTATACGAGGTTCCGTGTTGTATACGAGGTTCCGTGTTGTATACGAGGTTCCGTGCTGTATACGATGTTCCGTGCTATATACGAGGTTCCGTGCTGTATACGATGTTCCGTGTTGTATACGATGTTCCGTGCTATATACTAGGTTCCGTGCTGTATACGAGGTTCCGTGTTGTATACGAGGTTCCGTGTTGTATACGATGTTCCCTGTTGTATACGATGTTCCGTGTTGTATACGATGTTCCGTGCTATATACTAGGTTCCGTGCTGTATACGAGGTTCCGTGTTGTATACGAGGTTCCGTGTTGTATACTATGTTCCGTGCTATATACTAGGTTCCGTGCTGTATACGATGTTCCGTGTTGTATACGAGGTTCCGTGTTGTACACGATGTTCCGTGCTATATACGATGTTCCGTGCTATACACGATGTTCCGTGCTATATACGAGGTTCCGTGCTGTATACGAGGTTCCGTGCTATATACGATGTTCCGTGCTATATACGAGGTTCCGTGCTGTATACGAGGTTCCGTGTTGTATACGATGTTCCGTGCTGAATACGAGGTTCAGTGCTGTATACGATGTTCCGTGTTGTATACGATGTTCCGTGCTGTATACGATGTTCCGTGATGTATACGAAGTTCCGTGCTGTATACGATGTTTCTTGCTGTATACGATGTTCCGTGCTGTATACGATGTTCCGTGCTGTATACGAGGTTCCGTGCTGTACACGAGGTTCCGTGCTATATACGATGTTCCGTGCTGTATACGAAGTTCCGTGCTGTATACGATGTTTCTTGCTGTATACGATGTTCCGTGCTGTATACGATGTTCCGTGCTGTATACGAGGTTCCGTGCTGTATACGAGGTTCCGTGTTGTATACGATGTTCCGTGCTGAATACGAGGTTCAGTGCTGTATACGATGTTCCGTGCTTTATACGATGTTCCGTGTTGTATACGAGGTTCCGTGTTGTATACGATGTTCCGTGCTGTATACGATGTTCCGTGATGTATACGAAGTTCCGTGCTGTATACGATGTTTCTTGCTGTATACGATGTTCCGTGCTGTATACGATGTTCCGTGCTGTATACGAGGTTCCGTGTTGTATACGATGTTCCGTGCTGTATACGATGTTCCGTGCTGTATACGAGGTTCCGTGTTATATACGAGGTTCCGTGCAGTATACGAGGTTCCGTGCTGTATACGATGTTCCGTGCTGTATACGAGGTTTCGTGCTGTATACGATATTCCCTGTTGTATACGATGTTCCGTGCTGTATACGATGTTCCGTGCTGTATACGATGTTCCGTGCTATATACGAGGTTCCGTGCTGTATACGAGGTTCCGTGCTGTATATGATATTCCGTGCTGTATACGATGTTCCGTGTTGTATACGATGTTCCGTGCTGTATACGATGTTCCGTGCTGTATACGAGGTTCCGTGCTGTATGCAATGTTTCGTGCTGTATACGATGTTCCGTGTTGTATACGATGTTCCGTGTTGTATACGATGGTCCGTGCTGTATAGGATGTTCCGTGTTATATACGATGTTCCGTGCTGTATAGGATGTTCCGTGTTGTATACGATGTTCCATGCTGTATACGATGTTCCGTGCTGTATACGAGGTTCCGTGCTGTATACGATATTCCGTGTTGTATACGATATTTCATGCTGTATACGATATTCCGTGTTGTATACGATATTCCGTGTTGTATACGATGTTCCGTGTTGTATACGATGTTCCGTGTTGTATACGATGTTCCGTGTTGTATACGATATTCCTTGTTGTATACGATGTTCCGTGCTGTATACGATGTTCCGTGCTGTATACGAGGTTCCGTGTTGTATACGATGTTCCGTGCTGTATACGATATTCCGTGTTGTATACGATACTCCGTGTTGTATACGATGTTCCGTGTTATATACGATATTCCGTGCTGTATACGATGTTCCGTGTTGTATACGATGTTCCGTGCTGTATACGATGTTCCGTGTTGTATACGATGTTCCGTGTTGTATACGATGTTCCGTGCTGTATACGATATTCCGTGTTGTATACGATGTTCCGTGCTGTATACGATGTTCCGTGCTGTATACGATATTCCGTGCTGTATACGATGTTCCGTGTTGTATACGATCTTCCGTGTTGTATGCGAGGTTCCGTGTTGTATACGATGTTCCGTGCTGTATACGATGTTCCGTGTTGTATGCGATGTTCCGTGTTGTATACGATGTTCCGTGTTGTATACGATGTTCCGTGTTGTATACGATGGTCCGTGCTGTATAGTATGTTCCGTGTTATATACGATGTTCCGTGCTGTATACGATGTTCCGTGTTGTATGCGAGGTTCCGTGCTGTATACGAGGTATAGCCCTCAACAGCTAGCCCTCAAATAGCTTGTCAGCCCTCAAACAGCTAGTCATCAACATCTAGCCCTCAACAGCTAACCAGCCCTCAGGTAGGTAGCCCTCAAACAGCTAGCCAGCCCTCAGGTAGCTAGCCCTCAAACAGCTAACCAGCCCTCAGGTAGGTAGCCCTCAAACAGCTAGCCAGCCCTCAGGTAGGTAGCCCTCAAACAGCTAGCCAGCCCTCAGGTAGCTAGCCCTCAAACAGCTAACCAGCCCTCAGGTAGGTAGCCCTCAAACAGCTAGCCAGCCCTCAGGTAGCTAGCCCTCAAACAGCTAGCCAGCCCTCAGGTAGCTAGCCCTCAAACAGCTAACCAGCCCTCAAGTAGCTAGCCCTTAACAGCCAGGCGGAATAAATAGGGGCTATTGCATACTAACTATTTATACATGTACATTTATGCGGGCAGTATCGACAAAGAGCCGCAACACTCTGCATAAACTTAAATACACTGTCATACTTAAAACAATATTCTTATTGAAAATATCAGTAAATATGTTTTCATAAATAACGTTTCAAAAATAATTAAATGTTTGATTCAGTATTCTGTGAAGGATGTCCACATAACTGTGCAGCTTGTACCGATAGCAACACGTGTAGCACGTGCAAGGACGGCTTCTACAATGGGCACTTGTATGACGACAACCGACACAATGCGACAAATAATTGCACCCTTTCATGCGTGCCTGAGTGCGAGTCATGTACTTCCTATAAGAATTGTTTGTCATGTAAAGCTGGTTATTGCATCAGTGAGTCTAACAGAACGTGCAAGTATCGTTGCCAGGCTAACTGTAATATCTGCACATCATGCGAGCGTTGTACATCATGTAAGACGTGGTATTATGGTGCATCATGTGACAGGCAGTGTGCTAGTGGCTGTACAGACGGTGAATGCAATATCGATAACGGTAGGTGTAATTGCACGCTAAACTTTGAGGGAGAAAAGTGTGAGATATGTTCGGCCGGTAGATATGGTGTCCACTGTGATAGGAAATGTTCTAGAGATTGCATTAATAATGTGTGTGATAGAAAGATTGGCAGCTGTTCCTATGCATCACACGTATGCCAAGCAGGGCATTTCTGGCAGGGGCATATATGCGAAGAATGTCCGCTAAATTGTGTGAATTGTAGTTCTACGACAACATGCTCTCAATGCACTTCGCGGTTTTGGGGAACACTCTGTGATAATCCCTGTCCACAGCACTGTGAAGATAGTAAATGCGCTAAGGATTCTGGCGAATGCTTCAACTGTAGAGCAGCTTTCACTGGAGCGGTGTGTAACGCTTGCAAAGACGGTAAATGGGGGGACAGTTGCCAACGTGCATGCAGTACCGGATGCTCAAGCACTAAATGTAACCTGTCCACTGGTTCATGCGCCACGGGATGCAGAGATGGATTCACTGGAAGTACATGCGACACGTGCATCGATGGACGCTACGGAAAGAAATGTAAACAGTGCCCAGTGAACTGTGAGTCATGCAAATCCAAGTCAAAATGCTCGATCTGCAAGTCAACATGGTGGGGAAGCACGTGCCAGAATAAATGCCCGGATAATTGTGAAGATGCTTCATGTAATAAGGATGACGGCGCATGCGCAAATTGTAAAATCGGATTTTACGGTAGTCAATGCGAACACCTTTGTTCTGAAAACTGTTTTTCTAACGTCTGTAGTGATGGTGGGAAATGCCATGCATGTGCCAGTGGATATTACGGTTTTACCTGCAATCGTGAATGCCCTATGCACTGTCGAGACAAATGTTTCATAGATAACGGACATTGCCATTCATGTATCGACGGCTATTACGGTTTTACCTGCAATCGTGAATGCCCTATGCACTGTCGAGGCAAATGTTTCATAGATAACGGACATTGCCATTCATGTATCGACGGCTATTACGGTGATGCGTGCGAAAATAAATGCCCCATCAATTGTTCTACTTGTTCATCGGAAAGCAACTGCACACTATGTAAACCTGGGCAGACAGGCAAAGTATGCGACACTGAATGTAAGAACTGTAAACGTGGAACAGCGTGCGGACAGTTGGATGGTAAATGCGCTGATGCATGTGCTGATGGGTTATATGGTATATTGTGCGATTTAAATTGTTCACCGAACTGCAAAACATGTGATCGAACCTATAACTTCCGATGTATATCATGTGCACATGGCAAGTATGATTCAGGGAACCGGTACAGCAGTACATATTTAATGTGTACATATAACTGCAGCAGATCATGCTTACTCGGGACATGTCATGAAACGAACGGATTGTGTAGCCAAGGATGTGTTAAAGGATATTGGGGAAAGCGATGCCAGCATGAGTGTGGAACAAACTGTTTGAACGGCCACTGTTTTATCGATAATGGAACCTGTATAGAAGGATGCATTACTGGTTTCTATGGGCAACGCTGCTCCAGGCCCTGCATTGATTATGATAAAAACTGTGTGGAATGTTCAACATCAACCACCTACCGGTATGCAGGGTGTTTAATGTGTGAGCATAGAAACTACCCCTCGCTAGCACATGGGAAGCCAATCTGGAACAAAAGATGCATATCGTGTCCAGTACATTGTGCGCATGAGGATTGCAATGCGACCAACGGATCGTGTCTCAGCGGCTGTACAGACGGACGGTGGGGTATTAAATGTGAACACACTTGCACAGTTGGTTGCTTGGCGTGCACTCCTGGTACTGGTGAATGTACGGTCTGTGTTGATGGTAGATATTCCCATGAGTGTGCGGAACAATGCAGTCCAAACTGTAATATGACAAATGGTGCACCAGTATGCGGAATTAACGGCGGGGAATGCGTCAATGGATGTGCTGAACGAACACGACACGGCGCGCACTGCGACCAGGAATGTAACGTGAACTGCTTGGACCAGGAATGTAACGTGGCAACCGGTGCGTGCATTAGAGGATGCATTCACGGATATAACGGCGAATTCTGCATACAAGGTTTGTTTGTTTATTTAATCATAATTATGTTATTGCATGATATACATGTACACCAATGTACCGATTGTACATGTACACCAATATACCGATTGTACACCAATATACCGATTGTACATGTACACCAATATACCGATTGTACATGTACACCAATATACCGATTGTACATGTACACCAATATACCGATTGTACACCAATATACCGATTGTACATGTACACCAATATACCGATTGTACACCAATGTACCGATTGAAACAAACACGTGTATTTGTGTAGGTATTGTGATTGAAGTGGCACCAACAGCGTATGTTATATGGCGAGCTATTATATGTGCCATAAGATCCCGGGTGAACCACCGACCGTCCACAAGTCACTTGAAATAATTAATAAACACCCACTGTGATTCGAACCTACAGCGGCACAAGAGTAATCGCCTCTGAACCTACAGCGGTACAAGAGAAATCCCATCTGAACCTACAGCAATACAAGAGTAATCCCCTCTGAACCTACAACAATACAAGAGTAATCCCCTCTGAACCTACAGCGGTACAAGAGTAATCCCCTCTGAACCTACAGCGGTACAAGAGTAATCACATCTGAACCTACAGCGGTACAAGAGTAATCCCCTCTGAACCTACAGCGGTACAAGAGTAATGTCATCTGAACCTACAGCGGTACAAGAGTAATCCCCTCTGAACCTACAGTGGTACAAGAGTAATGTCATCTGAACCTACAGCGGTACAAGAGTAATGTCATCTGAACCTACAGCGGTACAAGAGTAATGTCATCTGAACCTACAGCGGTACAAGAGTAATGTCATCTGAACCTACAGCGGTACAAGAGTAATCCCCTCTGAACCTACAGCGGTACAAGAGTAATGTCATCTGAACCTACAGCGGTACAAGAGTAATCCCCTCTGAACCTACAGTGGTACAAGAGTAATGTCATCTGAACCTACAGCGGTACAAGAGTAATCCCCTCTGAACCTACAGCGGTACAAGAGTAATCCCCTCTGAACCTACAGCGGTACAAGAGTATTCCCATCTGAACCTATGAACAGTATTATACTGAACCACGTGTTAATCACTAGACCACTGATCCAACGTGTTAATCACTGAACCACGTGTTAATCACTGAACAACTCACCCAACGTGTTAATCACTGAACCATGTGTTTATCACTGTATAAATGATCTAACGTTTTAATCACATTACACCTAATATAACGTGTTAATCACTGGATAACTGACCCAACGTGTTAATCACTGAGCCACGTGTTAATCATTGGACCACTGAACTAATGTGTTAATCACTGAGCCACGTGTTAATCATTGGACCACTGAACTAATGTGTTAATCACTTGAGCATTGATCTAACGACCCCTCTCTCCCCGTGCTATACACTGGACCATTGATCTAACGACCCCTCTCTCCCCGTGCTATACACTGGACCATTGATCTAACGACACCCCTCTCCCCGTGCTATACACTGGAGCATTGATCTAACGACCCCTCTCTCCCCGTGCTATACCCTGGACCATTGGATCTAACGACCCCTCTCTCCGCGTACTATACACTATTTTTCTATTTAACACACAGCTACCATACCGGCCAGTAGTGCAGACATATATAGGTATCGTGTTGTAGCAGGACCTGTGGCATTAACAATTGTAGTCATCGTCCTACTGTTTCTTTTATTTATCCGGTGGCGGATTATGTAAGTACGAGTTCGCAAATTTGAAAATAACTAGTTGCTATTTTAAGAATATTTTCAGTATTTTTATAATATAATTAATTTAAAGTATTTTAATTTTTAGCATTCTTTTCGAATTTAACAGATTCACTAAACTGTGGAAATGAAAACGACCGGAGAGAATAACATGCTGCGTTTGTTTTGGGGGTTTAAGTTTTCATGCACGGATAGAACCACCGAACCTGCCGCCAGCCAGCTAGAGAGCTACCCCAATAGGATCCGAACCTACAACGGCGAGGGGCAAGTGATATGAAGCCAACGACGGTAACCACTCAGCTTAGCAACTCGTCTGAGGATTCCACCACAAAAAAAAACGTTTTAATTTTCAAATAGTAAATGATCAATAAGAAACTGTTTCATATGCTACAAGGAGGAGGCAAGTGGTCGTGGAGGATGAAGATATTGTAGAAATGAAGAGAAACATGGAAGGTGGTCCGGTCAGCAATAACCTCGTGATTGACGGACATATAGAAGATACGGATGCAGGTGAGATAATGTACTGATTGCCGGACAGATAGAAGATACGGATGCAGGTGAGATAATGTACTGATTGCCGGACAGATAGAAGATACGGATGCAGGTGAGATAATGTACTGATTGCCGGACAGATAGAAGATACGGATGCAGGTGAGATAATGTACTGATTGCCGGACAGATAGAAGATACGGATGCAGGTGAGATAATTGTGAGATAATATACTGATTGCCGGACAGATAGAAGATACGGATGCATGTGAGATAATATACTGATTGCCGGACAGATAGAAGATACGGATGCAGGTGAGATAATGTACTGATTGCCGGACAGATAGAAGATACGGATGCAGGTGAGATAATATACTGATTGCCGGACAGATAGAAGATACGGATGCATGTGAGATAATATACTGATTGCCGGACAGATAGAAGATACGGATGCAGGTGAGATAATATACTGATTGCCGGACAGATAGAAGATACGGATGCAGGTGAGATAATGTACTGATTGCCGGACAGATAGAAGATACGGATGCAGGTGAGATAATATACTGATTGCCGGACAGATAGAAGATACGGATGCATGTGAGATAATATACTGATTGCCGGACAGATAGAAGATACGGATGCAGGTGAGATAATATACTGATTGACGGACAGATGGGAGATACGGATGCAGGTGAGATAATATACTGATTGCCGGACATATGGGAGATACGGATGCATGTGAGATAATATACTGATTGCCGGACAGATGGGAGATACGGATGCATGTGAGATAATATACTGATTGCCGGACAGATAGAAGATACGGATGCATGTGAGATAATATACTGATTGCCGGACAGATAGAAGATACGGATGCAGGTGAGATAATGTACTGATTGCCGGACAGATAGAAGATACGGATGCAGGTGAGATAATATACTGATTGCCGGACAGATAGAAGATACGGATGCATGTGAGATAATATACTGATTGCCGGACAGATAGAAGATACGGATGCAGGTGAGATAATATACTGATTGCCGGACAGATAGAAGATACGGATGCAGGTGAGATAATGTACTGATTGCCGGACAGATAGAAGATACGGATGCAGGTGAGATAATATACTGATTGCCGGACAGATAGAAGATACGGATGCATGTGAGATAATATACTGATTGCCGGACAGATAGAAGATACGGATGCAGGTGAGATAATATACTGATTGCCGGACAGATAGAAGATACGGATGCAGGTGAGATAATGTACTGATTGCCGGACAGATAGAAGATACGGATGCAGGTGAGATAATATACTGATTGCCGGACAGATAGAAGATACGGATGCATGTGAGATAATATACTGATTGCCGGACAGATAGAAGATACGGATGCAGGTGAGATAATATACTGATTGACGGACAGATGGGAGATACGGATGCAGGTGAGATAATATACTGATTGCCGGACATATGGGAGATACGGATGCATGTGAGATAATATACTGATTGCCGGACAGATGGGAGATACGGATGCATGTGAGATAATATACTGATTGCCGGACATATAGAAGATACGGATGCAGGTGAGATAATATACTGATTGCCGGCCGGACAGATAGAAGATACGGATGCAGGTGAGATAATATACTGATTGCCGGCCGGACAGATAGAAGATACGGATGCAGGTGTGATAATATACTGATTGACGGACAGATAGAAGATACGGATGCAGGTGAGATAATATACTGATTGACGGACAGATAGAAGATACGGATGCAGGTGAGATAATATACTGATTGACGGACAGATGGGAGATACGGATGCAGGTGAGATAATATACTGATTGCCGGACATATAGAAGATACGGATGCAGGTGAGATAATATACTGATTGCCGGACATATAGAAGATACGGATGCAGGTGAGATAATGTACTGATTGCCGGACAGATAGAAGATACGGCTGCATGTGAGATAATATACTGATTGCCGGACAGATGGAAGATACGGATGCAGGTGAGATAATATACTGATTGCCGGACATATAGAAGATACGGATGCAGGTGAGATAATGTACTGATTGCCGGACAGATAGAAGATATGGCTGCATGTGAGATAATAAACTGATTGCCGGACAGATAGAAGATACGGATGCATGCGAGATAATATACTGATTGCCGGACAGATGGAAGATACGGATGCAGGTGAGATAATGTACACGATTAATGGACAGCTGGATAGAAGATACGGCTGCATGTGAGATAATATACTGATTGCCGGACAGATAGAAGATACGGATGCAGGTGAGATAATATACTGATTGCCGGACAGATAGAAGATACGGATGCAGGTGAGATAATATACTGATTGACGGACAGATAGAAGACACGGATGCAGGTGAGATAATATACTGATTGACGGACAGATAGAAGATACGGATGCAGGTGAGATAATATACTGATTGATTGACAAATATCCATCAATCCAGGGCAATATCTCTCATTCACACCAATCATCCACATGAATTCAGGGCAATGCCTCTCATTCACACCAATCATGCACATCAATTCAGGGCAATGTCTCTCATTCACACCAATCATCCTCATCAATTAAGGGCAATGTCTCTCATTCACACCAATCATCCTCATCAATTCAGAGCAATGTCTCTCATTCACACCAATCATCCACATACATCCATGGCAATGTCTCTCATTCACACCAATCATCCTCATCAATTCAGAGCAATGTCTCTCATTCACACCAATCATCCACATAAATCCATGGCAATGTCTCTCATTCACACCAATCATCCTCATCAATTCAGGGCAATGTCTCTCATTCACACCAATCATATCATATCAAATCATATGTTGGTGAGATTGAAACACAAACATGCGCAGTTCATGCTTTATGTGTCCAAGTATCGTCACCAACACACACATGCGCAGTTCATGCTTTATTTATCCAAGTATCGTCACCAACACAAACATGCGCAGTTCATGCTTTATGTATCCAAGTATCGTCACCAACACACACATGCGCAGTTCATGCTTTATATATCCAAGTATCGTCACCAACGCACACATTCGCAGTTCATGCTTTATGTATCCAAGTATCGTCACCAACACACACATGCGCAGTTCATGCTTTATGTATCCAAGTATCGTCACAAACACAAACATGCGCAGTTCACAACACAACCACAATTATGTGCATACATGTTTTAACGTTTCGGATAATAATTTCTTTTAGGCATTATTTATGCAATACCAGATAAAACAAGGACAACCAAGTCACGTGGGTTAATAGGAGGAGCAAAGGGACAACAGAATGAAGAATCTCAATGTACAGAGGGAAATATCGCAGCAGAACCAATGGTTGTTGATGATGCCAACAAAGTAAGGACATATGCATCTTCGAGATGGGGTGTGACTAAGGAGGAGGCCAGAGAGGAGACAGACGATATGGGGAAAGAAGAACAGGTGAGGGAGGAGATGGACGAGATGGGGGAAGAGGAACAGGTGAGGGAGGAGACGGACGAGATGGGGAAGAGGAACAGGTGAGGAAGGAGATGGACGAGATGGGGAATAGGAGCATGTGAGGGAGGAGACGGACGAGATGGGGAAGAGGAGCAGGTGAGGGAGGAGACGGACGAGATGGGGAAGAGGAACAGTTGATGGAGGAGATAGACGAGATGCGGACGAGGAGCAGGTGATGGAGGAGCTGGACGAGATGGCAAAGAGGAGAGGTGGGGGAGGAGATGGACGAGATGGGAAATAAGAGCATGTGAGGGAGGAGACTGACGAGATGGGGAGAGAGGAGCAGGTGAGGGATGAGACTGACGAGATGGGGGAAGAGGAGCAGGTGAGGGAGGAGACGGAAGAGATGGGAGAAGACGAGCAAGTGAGGCAGGAGACGGACGAGATGGGGGAAGAGGAGCAGTAGATGCAGGAGACGGAAAAGATGGGGTAGAGGAGCAGGTGAGGGAGGAGACGGAAGAGATGGGAGAAGAGAAACAGGTGAGGGAGGAGACGGGCGAGATGGGGGAAGAGGAGTAGGTGATGGAGGAAACAGAAGAGATGGGGGAAGAAGGAGAATCACGAGATCTGGGAAGAGTAGCAAATGAGGGAGGAGACGGACGAGATGGGGAAAGAGGAGCTGGTGAGGGAGGAGACAGGCGAGATGGGGGGAAGAGGAGCAGGTGAGGCAGGAGACGACGGACGAGATGGGAGAAGAGTAACAGGTGAGAGAGGAGACAGACGAGATGGGAGAAAAGGAACAGGTGAGAGAGGAGATGGACGAGATGGGGAAGAGGAACAGGTGAGGGAGGAGACGGACTAGACGGGGGAAGAGGAGGGGTGAGGGAGAAGACGGACGAGATGGGGAAGAGAAGCAGTTGATGGATATAACGGGCGAGATGGGAGAAGAGGAACAGGTGAGGGAGGAGACGGACTAGACGGGGGAAGAGGAGGGATGAGGGAGAAGACGGACGAGATGGGGAAGAGAAGCAGTTGATGGATATAACGGGCGAGATGGGAGAAGAGGAGCAGATGAGGGAGGAGATGGACGAGATGGGGAGAGGAGCAGGTGAGGGAGGAGACTGACGAGATGGGGAAGAGGAGCAGTTGATGGATATAACGGACGAGATGGGAGAAGAGGAGCAGATGAGGGAGGAGATGGACGAGATGGGGAGAGGAGCAGGTGAGGGAGGAGACTGACGAGATGGGGAAGAGGAGCAGTTGATGGATATAACGGACGAGATGGGAGAAGAGGAGCAGATGAGGGACGAGATGGACGAGATGGGGAGAGGAGCAGGTGAGGGAGGAGACTGACGAGATGGGGGAGGAGGAGCAGGTGGTGGATGAGACGGAAGAGATGGGGAAGAGGACCAGGTGAGGGAGGAGACGGACGATATGGGAGAAGAGGAGCAGGTGAGGTAGGAGACGGCCGAGATGGGAGAAGAGGAGCAGGTGAGAGTGGAGACGGACGAGATGGTGGAAGAGGAGCAGGTGATTGAGGAGACTAACGAGATGGGAGAAGATGAGCAGGTGAGGGAGGAGACGGACGAGATGGGGGAAGTGGAGTAGGTTATGGAGGAGACAGACGAGATTGGGGAAGAGGATCATGTGAGGGAGGAGACAGACGTGATTGGGAAGAGGAACAGGTGAGGGAGGTGACGGACGAGATGTGGGAAGAGGAGCAGGTGAGTGAGGAGACGGACGAGATGGGAGAAGAGGAGAGGGTGAGGGAGGAGACGAACTAGATGGGATAAGAGCGACAGGTGAGGGAGGAAACGGACGAGTTGGGGGAAGAGGAGCAGGTGAGGGAGAGGAAGAACTAGATGGGGGAGAGGAGGAGGTGACGGAGGAGACGGACGAGATGGGGGTAGAGGAGCAGGTGAGGGAGGAGACGGACGAGATGGGGGAAGAGGAGCAGGTTAGGGAGGAGACAGACGAGATGGGGAAGAGGAACAGGTGAGTGAGGAAACAGACGAGATGGGGAAGAGGAGCAGGTTAGAGAGGAGACGGACTAGATGTGGGAGGATGAGCAGGTGAGGGAGGAGATGGACGAGATGGGGGAAGATGATCGTACAGGTTGGTTTTCTCCGTGAAATCCGGTTTCCTTCCACACATTTACGCTTTCATCCGCGCCAACGAGAGTGATGAATGAATATAAGTTGTTAAAACTTGATTCGCAATCAGTGTGTATGACAGATACTACATCAGTGTGTATGACAGATACTACCACAGTGTGTATGACAGATACTACAACAGTGTGTATGACAGATACTACATCCGTGTGTATACCGGATACTACATCCGTGTGTATGACAGATACTACATCAGTGTGTATGACAGATACTACATCCGTGTGTATGACAGATACTACATCAGTGTGTATGACAGATACTACATCCGTGTGTATACCGGATACTACATCAGATACTACATCAGTGTGTATGACAGATACTACATCAGTGTGTATGACAGATACTACATCCGTGTGTATGACAGATACTACATCAGTGTGTATGACAGATACTACATCCGTGTGTATGACAGATACTACATCAGTGTGTATGACAGATACTACTTCAGTGTGTATACCGGATACTACATCAGATACTACATCAGTGTGTATGACAGATACTACATCAGTGTGTATGACAGATACTACATCAGTGTGTATGACAGATACTACATCCATGTGTATGACAGATACTACATCAGTGTGTATGACAGATACTACATCCGTGTGTATACCGGATACTACATCAGATACTACATCAGTGTGTATGGCAGATACTACATCAGTGTGTATGACAGATACTACATCCGTGTGTATGACAGATACTACATCAGTGTGTATGACAGATACTACATCCGTGTGTATGACAGATACTACATCCGTGTGTATGACAGATACTACATCAGTGTGTATGACAGATACTACCCCAGATACTACATCAGTGTGTATGCCAGATATTACACCAGATACTACATCAGTGTGTATGACAGATACTACAACAGTGTGTATGGCAGATACTACATCAGTGTGTATGACAGATATTACATCAGTGTGTATGACAGATACTACACCAGATACTACAACAGTGTGTATGGCAGATACTACATCAGTGTGCATGACAGATACTACATCAGTGTGTACGGCAGATATTACACAGTGTGTATGACAGATACTACATCAGTGTGTATGACATATACTACATCAGTGTGTATGACATATACTACACCAGGGTGTATGACAGATACTACATCAATGTGTATGACAGATACTACATCAGTGTGTATGACATATACTACACCAGTGTGTATGAGAGATACTACAACAGTGTGTATGGCAGATACTACATCAGTGTGTATGACATATACTACATCAGTGTGTATGACAGATACTACATCAGTGTGTATGAGAGATACTACACCAGATACTACAACAGTGTGTAAGACAGATACTACATCAGTGTGTATGACAGATACTACATCAGTGTGTATGACAGATACTACATCCGTGTGTATGACAGATACTACATCAGTGTGTATGACAGATACTACATCCGTGTGTATACCGGATACTACATCAGATACTACATCAGTGTGTATGGCAGATATTACACCAGATACTACATCAGTGTGTATGACAGATACTACAACAATGTGTATGGCAGATACTACATCAGTGTTTATGACAGATATTACATCAGTGTGTATGACAGATACTACACCAGATACTACAACAGTGTGTATGGCAGATACTACATCAGTGTGCATGACAGATACTACATCAGTGCGTATGGCAGATATTACACAGTGTGTATGACAGATACTACATCAGTGTGTATGACATATACTACATCAGTGTGTATGACATATACTACACCAGGGTGTATGACAGATTCTACATCAGTGTGTATGACAGATACTACATCAGTGTGTATGACATATACTACACCAGTGTGTATGAGAGATACTACATCAGTGTGTATGACAGATACTACATCAGTGTGTATGACATATACTACATCAGTGTGTATGACAGATACTACATCAGTGTGTATGACATATACTACATCAGTGTGTATGAGAGATACTACAACAGTGTGTATGGCAGATACTACATCAGTGTGTATGACATATACTACATCAGTGTGTATGACAGATACTACATCAGTGTGTATGAGAGATACTACACCAGATACTACAACAGTGTGTAAGACAGATACTACATCAGTGTGTATGACAGATACTACACCAGATACTACAACAGTGTGTATGACAGATACTACATCAGTGTGTATGCCATATACTACATCAGATACTACAACAGTGTGTATGGCAGATACTACATCAGTGTGTATGGCAGATACTACATCAGTGTTTATGACAGATACTACATTAGTGTGTATGACATATACTACATCAGTTACTACACCAGTGTGTATGACAGATACTACAACAGTGTGTATGTCAGATACTACATCAGATACTACACCAGTGTGTATGACAGATACTACATCAGATACTACACCAGTGTGTATGACAGATACTACATCAGATACTACACCAGTGTGTATGACAGATAATACATCAGATACTACACCAGTGTGTATGACAGATACTACATCAGATACTACAACAGTGTGTATGACAGATACTACATCAGATACTACACCAGTGTGTATTACAGCTACTACATCAGATACTACACCAGTGTGTATGACAGATACTACATCAGATACTACACCAGATACTACAACAGTGTGTATGGCAGATACTACATCAGTGTGTATGACAGATACTACACCAGATACTACAACAGTGTGTATGACAGATATTACATCAGTGTGTATGCCATATACTACATCAGATACTACAACAGTGTGTATGGCAGATACTACATCAGTGTGTATGGCAGATACTACATCAGTGTTTATGACAGATACTACATTAGTGTGTATGACATATACTACATCAGTTACTACACCAGTGTGTATGACAGATACTACAACAGTGTGTATGTCAGATACTACATCAGATACTACACCAGTGTGTATGACAGATACTACATCAGATACTACACCAGTGTGTATGACAGATACTACATCAGATACTACACCAGTGTGTATGACAGATAATACATCAGATACTACACCAGTGTGTATGACAGATACTACATCAGATACTACAACAGTGTGTATGACAGATACTACATCAGATACTACACCAGTGTGTATGACAGATACTACATCAGATACTACACCAGATACTACAACAGTGTGTATGGCAGATACTACATCAGTGTGTATGACAGATACTACACCAGATACTACAACAGTGTGTATGACAGATACTACATCAGTGTGTATGCCAGATACTACATCAGATACTACAACAGTGTGTATGACAGATACTACATCAGTGTTTATGACAGATACTACATTAGTGTGTATGACATATACTACATCAGTTACTACACCAGTGTGTATGGCAGATACTACAACAGTGTGTATGTCAGATACTACATCAGATACTACACCAGTGTGTATGACAGATACTACATCAGATACTACAACAGTGTGTATGACAGATACTACATCAGATACTACACCAGTGTGTATGACAGATAATACATCAGATACTACACCAGTGTGTATGACAGATACTACCTCAGATACTACAACAGTGTGTATGACAGATACTACATCAGATACTACACCAGTGTGTATTACAGCTACTACATCAGATACTACACCAGTGTGTATGACAGATACTACATCAGATACTACACCAGTGTGTATGACATATACTACATCAGTGTGTATGCCCTATACTACATCAGTGTGTACGACATATACTACATCAGTGTGTATGACATATACTGCATCAGTTACTACACCAGTGTGTATGACATATACTACACCAGTGTGTATGACATATACTACACCAGGGTGTATGACAGATACTACATCAGTGTGTATGACAGATACTACATCAGTGTGTATGACATATACTACACCAGTGTGTATGAGAGATACTACATCAGTGTGTATGACAGATACTACATCAGTGTGTATGACATATACTACATCAGTGTGTATGACAGATACTACATCAGTGTGTATGACATATACTACATCAGTGTGTATGAGAGATACTACAACAGTGTGTATGGCAGATACTACATCAGTGTGTATGACATATACTACATCAGTGTGTATGACAGATACTACATCAGTGTGTATGAGAGATACTACACCAGATACTACAACAGTGTGTAAGACAGATACTACATCAGTGTGTATGACAGATACTACACCAGATACTACAACAGTGTGTATGACAGATACTACATCAGTGTGTATGCCATATACTACATCAGATACTACAACAGTGTGTATGGCAGATACTACATCAGTGTGTATGGCAGATACTACATCAGTGTTTATGACAGATACTACATTAGTGTGTATAACATATACTACATCAGTTACTACACCAGTGTGTATGACAGATACTACAACAGTGTGTATGTCAGATACTACATCAGATACTACACCAGTGTGTATGACAGATACTACATCAGATACTACACCAGTGTGTATGACAGATACTACATCAGATACTACACCAGTGTGTATGACAGATAATACATCAGATACTACACCAGTGTGTATGACAGATACTACATCAGATACTACAACAGTGTGTATGACAGATACTACATCAGATACTACACCAGTGTGTATTACAGCTACTACATCAGATACTACACAAGTGTGTATGACAGATACTACATCAGATACTACACCAGATACTACAACAGTGTGTATGGCAGATACTACAT
Source organism: Archivesica marissinica (assembly GCA_014843695.1). Lineage (NCBI taxonomy): Eukaryota > Metazoa > Mollusca > Bivalvia > Venerida > Vesicomyidae > Archivesica > Archivesica marissinica. The sequence goes on along the minus strand of CM026388.1, from coordinate 1,158,236 downwards.
CAGTGTGTATGACAGATACTACACCAGATACTACAACAGTGTGTATGACAGATCTTACATCAGTGTGTATGCCATATACTACATCAGATACTACAACAGTGTGTATGGCAGATACTACATCAGTGTGTATGGCAGATACTACATCAGTGTTTATGACAGATACTACATTAGTGTGTATGACATATACTACATCAGTTACTACACCAGTGTGTATGACAGATACTACAACAGTGTGTATGTCAGATACTACATCAGATACTACACCAGTGTGTATGGCAGATACTACATCAGATACTACACCAGTGTGTATGACAGATACTACATCAGATACTACACCAGTGTGTATGACAGATACTACATCAGATACTACACCAGTGTGTATGACAGATACTACATCAGATACTACAACAGTGTGTATGACAGATACTACATCAGATACTACACCAGTGTGTATGACAGATACTACATCAGATACTACACCAGATACTACAACAGTGTGTATGGCAGATACTACATCAGTGTGTATGACAGATACTACACCAGATACTACAACAGTGTGTATGACAGATACTACATCAGTGTGTATGCCAGATACTACATCAGATACTACAACAGTGTGTATGGCAGATACTACATCAGTGTGTATGGCAGATACTACATCAGTGTTTATGACAGATACTACATTAGTGTGTATGACATATACTACATCAGTTACTACACCAGTGTGTATGGCAGATACTACAACAGTGTGTATGTCAGATACTACATCAGATACTACACCAGTGTGTATGACAGATACTACATCAGATACTACAACAGTGTGTATGACAGATACTACATCAGATACTAAACCAGTGTGTATGACAGATAATACATCAGATACTACACCAGTGTGTATGACAGATACTACATCAGATACTACAACAGTGTGTATGACAGATACTACATCAGATACTACACCAGTGTGTATTACAGCTACTACATCAGATACTACACCAGTGTGTATGACAGATACTACATCAGATACTACACCAGTGTGTATGACATATACTACATCAGTGTGTATGCCCTATACTACATCAGTGTGTACGACATATACTACATCAGTGTGTATGACATATACTGCATCAGTTACTACACCAGTGTGTATGACATATACTACATCAGTGTGTATGACATATACTACACCAGGGTGTATGACAGATACTACATCAGTGTGTATGACAGATACTACATCAGTGTGTATGACATATACTACACCAGTGTGTATGAGAGATACTACATCAGTGTGTATGACAGATACTACATCAGTGTGTATGACATATACTACATCAGTGTGTATGACAGATACTACATCAGTGTGTATGACATATACTACATCAGTGTGTATGAGAGATACTACAACAGTGTGTATGGCAGATACTACATCAGTGTGTATGACATATACTACATCAGTGTGTATGACAGATACTACATCAGTGTGTTTGAGAGATACTACACCAGATACTACAACAGTGTGTAAGACAGATACTACATCAGTGTGTATGACAGATACTACACCAGATACTACAACAGTGTGTATGACAGATACTACATCAGTGTGTATGCCATATACTACATCAGATACTACAACAGTGTGTATGGCAGATACTACATCAGTGTGTATGGCAGATACTACATCAGTGTTTATGACAGATACTACATTGGTGTGTATGACATAACTACATCAGTTACTACACCAGTGTGTATGACAGATACTACAACAGTGTGTATGTCAGATACTACATCAGATACTACACCAGTGTGTATGACAGATACTACATCAGATACTACACCAGTGTGTATGACAGATACTACATCAGATACTACACCAGTGTGTATGACAGATAATGCATCAGATACTACACCAGTGTGTATGACAGATACTACATCAGATACTACAACAGTGTGTATGACAGATACTACATCAGATACTACACCAGTGTGTATGACATATACTACATCAGATACTACACCAGATACTACAACAGTGTGTATGGCAGATACTACATCAGTGTGTATGACAGATACTACACCAGATACTACAACAGTGTGTATGACAGATACTACATCAGTGTGTATGCCAGATACTACATCAGATACTACAACAGTGTGTATGGCAGATACTACATCAGTGTGTATGGCAGATACTACATCAGTGTTTATGACAGATACTACATTAGTGTGTATGACATATACTACATCAGTTACTACACCAGTGTGTATGGCAGATACTACAACAGTGTGTATGTCAGATACTACATCAGATACTACACCAGTGTGTATGACAGATACTACATCATATACTACAACAGTGTGTATGACAGATACTACATCAGATACTACACCAGTGTGTATGACAGATAATACATCAGATACTACACCAGTGTGTATGACAGATACTACCTCAGATACTACAACAGTGTGTATGACAGATACTACATCAGATACTACACCAGTGTGTATTACAGCTACTACATCAGATACTACACCAGTGTGTATGACAGATACAACATCAGATACTACACCAGTGTGTATGACATATACTACATCAGTGTGTATGCCCTATACTACATCAGTGTGTACGACATATACTACATCAGTGTGTATGACATATACTGCATCAGTTACTACACCAGTGTGAATGACATATACTACATCAGTGTTTATGACAGATACTACATCAGTGTGTATGACAGATACTACATCAGTGTTTATGACAGATACTTCATCAGTGTGTATGACATATACTACATCAGTGTTTATGACAGATACTACACCAGGGTGTATGACAGATACTACATCAGTGTGCATGACAGATACTACATCAGTATGTATGACAGATACTACACAAGTGTGTATGACATATACTACATCAGTGTGTAAGACGGGATACTACATCAGTGTGTATGACATATACTACATCAGTGTGTATGACAGATACAACATCAGTGTGTATGACAGATACTACATCAGTGTGTATGACAGATACTACATCAGTGTGTATGACATATACTACATCAGTGTGTATGACAGATACTACACCAGTGTGTATGAAATATACTACATCAGTGTGTATGACATATACTACATCAGTGTGTATGACAGATACTACATCAGTGTGTATGACAGATACTACATCAGTGTGTATGACAGATACTACATCAGTGTGCATGACATATACTACATCAGTGTGTATGACAGATACTACACCAGTGTGTATAACAGATACTACAACAGTGTGCATAACATATACTACTACAGTGCGTATGACATATACTACATCAGTGTGTATGACATATGCTACATCAGTGTGTATGACAGATACTACACCAGTGTGTATGACAAATACTACATCAGTGTGTATGACAGATACTACACTAGTGTGTATGACATATACTGCATCAGTGTGTATGACAGATACTACATCAGTGTGTATGACAGATACTACAACAGTGTGTTTGACATATACTACGTCATTGTGTATGACAGATACTACATCAGATACTACACCAGTGTGTATGACATATACTACATCAGTATGTATGACAGATACTACACCAGTGTGTATGACAGATACTACATCAGTGTGTATGACAGATACTACATCAGTGTTTATGACATATACTACATCAGTATGTATGACATATACTACATCAGTATGCATCATATATACTACATCAATGTGTATGACATATACTACATCACATACTACACCAGTGTGTATGTCAGATACTACATCAGTGTGTATGACATATACTACAACAGTGTGTATGACATATACTACATCAGTGTGTATGACAGATACTACATCAGTGTATTAGCATATACTACATCAGTGTGTATGTCAGATACTACAACCGTGTGCATGACAGATACTACACCAGTGTGTATGAGAGATACTACAACCGTGTGCATGACAGATACTACATCAGTGTGTATGACAGATACTACATCAGTGTATTAGCATATACTACAACAGTGTGTATGTCAGATACTACAACCGTGTGCATGACAGATACTACACCAGTGTGTATGAGAGATACTACAACCGTGTGCATGACAGATACTACATCAGTGTGTATGACATATACTACATCAGTGTGTATGACATATACTACATCAGTGTGTATGACAGATACTACACCAGTGTGTATGAGAGATACTACAACCGTGTGCATGACAGATACTATACCAGTGTGTATGACAGATACTACAACAGTGTGTATGACATATACTACATCAGTATGCATGACAGATACTACATCAGTATGTATGACAGATACTACACCAGTATGTATGACAGATACTACACAGTGTGTATAACAGATACTACATCAGTGTGTATGACAGATACTACATCAGTTACTACACCAGTGTGTATGACAGATACTACAACAGTGTGCATAGCATATACTACTACAGTGCGTATGACATATACTACATCAGTGGGTATGACAGATACTACATCAGTGTGTATGACATATACTACATCAGTGTGTATGACAGATACTACATCAGATACTACACCAGTGTGTATGACAGATACTACATCAGATACTACACCAGTGTGTATGACAGATACTACATCAGATACTACATCAGTGTGTATGACATATACTACATCAGTGTGTATGACAGATACTACATCAGTGTGTATGACAGATACTACACTAGTGTGTATGACATATACTGCATCAGTGTGTATGACAGATACTACATCAGTGTGTATGACATATACTACAACAGTGTGTATGACAGATACTACAACAGTGTGTTTGACATATACTACATCAGTATGTATGACATATACTACATCAGTATGTATGACAGATACTACATCAGTATGTATGACATATACTACATCAGTGTGTATGACAGATACTACATCAGTATGTATGACATATACTACATCAGTATGTATGACAGATACTACATCAGTGTGTATGACAGATACTACATCAGTATGTATGACAGATACTACATCAGTATGTATGACATATACTACATCAGTGTGTATGACAGATACTACATCAGTGTGTATGACAGATACTACATCAGTGTGTATGACAGATACTACATCAGTGTGCATGACATATACTACATCAGTGTGTATGACAGATACTACACCAGTGTGTATAACAGATACTACAACAGTGTGCATAACATATACTACTACAGTGCGTATGACATATACTACATCAGTGTGTATGACATATACTACATCAGTGTGTATCACAGATACTACATCTGTGTGTATGACATATACTACATCAGTGTGTAGGACAGATACTACACCAGTGTGTATGACAAATACTACATCAGTGTGTATGACAGATACTACACTAGTGTGTATGACATATACTGCATCAGTTTGTATGACAGATACTACATCAGTGTGTATGACAGATACTACAACAGTGTGTTTGACATATACTACGTCATTGTGTATGACAGATACTACATCAGATACTACACCAGTGTGTATGACATATACTACATCAGTATGTATGACAGATACTACATCAGTGTGTATGACAGATACTACATCAGTGTGTATGACAGATACTACATCAGTGTGTATGGCAGATACTACATCAG
>CM026388.1:1114467-1151596 GCA_014843695.1 Archivesica marissinica | reverse complement strand
TGACAGATACTACATCAGTGTGTATGAGAGATACTACACCAGATACTACAACAGTGTGTATGACAGATACTACATCAGTGTGTATGACAGATACTACACCAGATACTACAACAGTGTGTATGACAGATACTACATCAGTGTGTATGCCATATACTACATCAGATACTACAACAGTGTGTATGGCAGATACTACATCAGTGTGTATGGCAGATACTACATCAGTGTTTATGACAGATACTACATTAGTGTGTATGACATATACTACATCAGTTACTACACCAGTGTGTATGACAGATACTACAACAGTGTGTATGTCAGATACTACATCAGATACTACACCAGTGTGTATGACAGATACTACATCAGATACTACACCAGTGTGTATGACAGATACTACATCAGATACTACACCAGTGTGTATGACAGATAATACATCAGATACTACACCAGTGTGTATGACAGATACTACATCAGATACTACAACAGTGTGTATGACAGATACTACATCAAGATACTACACCAGTGTGTATACAGCTACTACATCAGATACTACACCAGTGTGTATGACAGATACTACATCAGATATACACAGATACTACAACAGTGTGTATGGCAGATACTACATCAGTGTGTATGACAGATACTACACCAATACTACAACAGTGTGTATGACAGATACTACATCAGTGTGTATGCCATATACTACATCAGATACTACAACAGTGTGTATGGCAGATACTACATCAGTGTGTATGGCAGATACTACATCAGTGTTTATGACAGATACTACATTAGTGTGTATGACATATACTACATCAGTTACTACACCAGTGTGTATGACAGATACTACAACAGTGTGTATGTCAGATACTACATCAGATACTACACCAGTGTGTATGACAGATACTACATCAGATACTACACCAGTGTGTATGACAGATATACACACAGATACTACACCAGTGTGTATGACAGATAATACATCAGATACTACACCAGTGTGTATGACAGATACTACATCAGATACTACAACAGTGTGTATGACAGATACTACATCAGATACTACACCAGTGTGTATGACAGATACTACATCAGATACTACACCAGATACTACAACAGTGTGTATGGCAGATACTACATCAGTGTGTATGACAGATACTACACCAGATACTACAACAGTGTGTATGACAGATACTACATCAGTGTGTATGACAGATACTACATCAGTGTGTATGACATATACTACATCAGTGTGTATGACAGATACTACATCAGTGTGTATGACATATACTACATCAGTGTGTATGAGAGATACTACAACAGTGTGTATGGCAGATACTACATCAGTGTGTATGACATATACTACATCAGTGTGTATGACAGATACTACATCAGTGTGTATGAGAGATACTACACCAGATACTACAACAGTGTGTAAGACAGATACTACATCAGTGTGTATGACAGATACTACACCAGATACTACAACAGTGTGTATGACAGATACTACATCAGTGTGTATGCCATATACTACATCAGATACTACAACAGTGTGTATGGCAGATACTACATCAGTGTGTATGGCAGATACTACATCAGTGTTTATGACAGATACTACATTAGTGTGTATAACATATACTACATCAGTTACTACACCAGTGTGTATGACAGATACTACAACAGTGTGTATGTCAGATACTACATCAGATACTACACCAGTGTGTATGACAGATACTACATCAGATACTACACCAGTGTGTATGACAGATACTACATCAGATACTACACCAGTGTGTATGACAGATAATACATCAGATACTACACCAGTGTGTATGACAGATACTACATCAGATACTACAACAGTGTGTATGACAGATACTACATCAGATACTACACCAGTGTGTATACAGCTACTACATCAGATACTACACCAGTGTGTATGACAGATACTACATCAGATACTACACCAGATACTACAACAGTGTGTATGGCAGATACTACATCAGTGTGTATGACAGATACTACACCAGATACTACAACAGTGTGTATGACAGATATTACATCAGTGTGTATGCCATATACTACATCAGATACTACAACAGTGTGTATGGCAGATACTACATCAGTGTGTATGGCAGATACTACATCAGTGTTTATGACAGATACTACATTAGTGTGTATGACATATACTACATCAGTTACTACACCAGTGTGTATGACAGATACTACAACAGTGTGTATGTCAGATACTACATCAGATACTACACCAGTGTGTATGACAGATACTACATCAGATACTACACCAGTGTGTATGACAGATACTACATCAGATACTACACCAGTGTGTATGACAGATACTACATCAGATACTACACCAGTGTGTATGACAGATACTACATCAGATACTACAACAGTGTGTATGACAGATACTACATCAGATACTACACCAGTGTGTATGACAGATACTACATCAGATACTACACCAGATACTACAACAGTGTGTATGGCAGATACTACATCAGTGTGTATGACAGATACTACACCAGATACTACAACAGTGTGTATGACAGATACTACATCAGTGTGTATGCCAGATACTACATCAGATACTACACCAGTGTGTATTACAGCTACTACATCAGATACTACACCAGTGTGTATGACAGATACAACATCAGATACTACACCAGATACTACAACAGTGTGTATGGCAGATACTACATCAGTGTGTATGACAGATACTACACCAGATACTACAACAGTGTGTATGACAGATATTACATCAGTGTGTATGCCATATACTACATCAGATACTACAACAGTTTGTATGGCAGATACTACATCAGTGTGTATGGCAGATACTACATCAGTGTTTATGACAGATACTACATTAGTGTGTATGACATATACTACATCAGTTACTACACCAGTGTGTATGACAGATACTACAACAGTGTGTATGACAGATACTACATCAGATACTACACCAGTGTGTATGACAGATACTACATCAGATACTACACCAGTGTGTATGACAGATACTACATCAGATACTACACCAGTGTGTATGACAGATAATACATCAGATACTACACCAGTGTGTATGACAGATACTACATCAGATACTACAACAGTGTGTATGACAGATACTACATCAGATACTACACCAGTGTGTATGACAGATACTACATCAGATACTACACCAGATACTACAACAGTGTGTATGGCAGATACTACATCAGTGTGTATGACAGATACTACACCAGATACTACAACAGTGTGTATGACAGATACTACATCAGTGTGTATGCCAGATACTACATCAGATACTACAACAGTGTGTATGGCAGATACTACATCAGTGTGTATGGCAGATACTACATCAGTGTTTATGACAGATACTACATTAGTGTGTATGACATATACTACATCAGTTACTACACCAGTGTGTATGGCAGATACTACAACAGTGTGTATGTCAGATACTACATCAGATACTACACCAGTGTGTATGACAGATACTACATCAGATACTACAACAGTGTGTATGACAGATACTACATCAGATACTACACCAGTGTGTATGACAGATAATACATCAGATACTACACCAGTGTGTATGACAGATACTACCTCAGATACTACAACAGTGTGTATGACAGATACTACATCAGATACTACACCAGTGTGTATTACAGCTACTACATCAGATACTACACCAGTGTGTATGACAGATACTACATCAGATACTACACCAGTGTGTATGACATATACTACATCAGTGTGTATGCCCTATACTACATCAGTGTGTACGACATATACTACATCAGTGTGTATGACATATACTGCATCAGTTACTACACCAGTGTGTATGACATATACTACATCAGTGTGTATGACATATACTACACCAGGGTGTATGACAGATACTACATCAGTGTGTATGACAGATACTACATCAGTGTGTATGACATATACTACACCAGTGTGTATGAGAGATACTACATCAGTGTGTATGACAGATACTACATCAGTGTGTATGACATATACTACATCAGTGTGTATGACAGATACTACATCAGTGTGTATGACATATACTACATCAGTGTGTATGAGAGATACTACAACAGTGTGTATGGCAGATACTACATCAGTGTGTATGACATATACTACATCAGTGTGTATGACAGATACTACATCAGTGTGTATGAGAGATACTACACCAGATACTACAACAGTGTGTAAGACAGATACTACATCAGTGTGTATGACAGATACTACACCAGATACTACAACAGTGTGTATGACAGATACTACATCAGTGTGTATGCCATATACTACATCAGATACTACAACAGTGTGTATGGCAGATACTACATCAGTGTGTATGGCAGATACTACATCAGTGTTTATGACAGATACTACATTAGTGTGTATAACATATACTACATCAGTTACTACACCAGTGTGTATGACAGATACTACAACAGTGTGTATGTCAGATACTACATCAGATACTACACCAGTGTGTATGACAGATACTACATCAGATACTACACCAGTGTGTATGACAGATACTACATCAGATACTACACCAGTGTGTATGACAGATAATACATCAGATACTACACCAGTGTGTATGACAGATACTACATCAGATACTACAACAGTGTGTATGACAGATACTACATCAGATACTACACCAGTGTGTATTACAGCTACTACATCAGATACTACACAAGTGTGTATGACAGATACTACATCAGATACTACACCAGATACTACAACAGTGTGTATGGCAGATACTACATCAGTGTGTATGACAGATACTACACCAGATACTACAACAGTGTGTATGACAGATCTTACATCAGTGTGTATGCCATATACTACATCAGATACTACAACAGTGTGTATGGCAGATACTACATCAGTGTGTATGGCAGATACTACATCAGTGTTTATGACAGATACTACATTAGTGTGTATGACATATACTACATCAGTTACTACACCAGTGTGTATGACAGATACTACAACAGTGTGTATGTCAGATACTACATCAGATACTACACCAGTGTGTATGACAGATACTACATCAGATACTACACCAGTGTGTATGACAGATACTACATCAGATACTACACCAGTGTGTATGACAGATACTACATCAGATACTACACCAGTGTGTATGACAGATACTACATCAGATACTACAACAGTGTGTATGACAGATACTACATCAGATACTACACCAGTGTGTATGACAGATACTACATCAGATACTACACCAGATACTACAACAGTGTGTATGGCAGATACTACATCAGTGTGTATGACAGATACTACACCAGATACTACAACAGTGTGTATGACAGATACTACATCAGTGTGTATGCCAGATACTACATCAGATACTACAACAGTGTGTATGGCAGATACTACATCAGTGTGTATGGCAGATACTACATCAGTGTTTATGACAGATACTACATTAGTGTGTATGACATATACTACATCAGTTACTACACCAGTGTGTATGGCAGATACTACAACAGTGTGTATGTCAGATACTACATCAGATACTACACCAGTGTGTATGACAGATACTACATCAGATACTACAACAGTGTGTATGACAGATACTACATCAGATACTAAACCAGTGTGTATGACAGATAATACATCAGATACTACACCAGTGTGTATGACAGATACTACCTCAGATACTACAACAGTGTGTATGACAGATACTACATCAGATACTACACCAGTGTGTATTACAGCTACTACATCAGATACTACACCAGTGTGTATGACAGATACTACATCAGATACTACACCAGTGTGTATGACATATACTACATCAGTGTGTATGCCCTATACTACATCAGTGTGTACGACATATACTACATCAGTGTGTATGACATATACTGCATCAGTTACTACACCAGTGTGTATGACATATACTACATCAGTGTGTATGACATATACTACACCAGGGTGTATGACAGATACTACATCAGTGTGTATGACAGATACTACATCAGTGTGTATGACATATACTACACCAGTGTGTATGAGAGATACTACATCAGTGTGTATGACAGATACTACATCAGTGTGTATGACATATACTACATCAGTGTGTATGACAGATACTACATCAGTGTGTATGACATATACTACATCAGTGTGTATGAGAGATACTACAACAGTGTGTATGGCAGATACTACATCAGTGTGTATGACATATACTACATCAGTGTGTATGACAGATACTACATCAGTGTGTTTGAGAGATACTACACCAGATACTACAACAGTGTGTAAGACAGATACTACATCAGTGTGTATGACAGATACTACACCAGATACTACAACAGTGTGTATGACAGATACTACATCAGTGTGTATGCCATATACTACATCAGATACTACAACAGTGTGTATGGCAGATACTACATCAGTGTGTATGGCAGATACTACATCAGTGTTTATGACAGATACTACATTGGTGTGTATGACATAAACTACATCAGTTACTACACCAGTGTGTATGACAGATACTACAACAGTGTGTATGTCAGATACTACATCAGATACTACACCAGTGTGTATGACAGATACTACATCAGATACTACACCAGTGTGTATGACAGATACTACATCAGATACTACACCAGTGTGTATGACAGATAATGCATCAGATACTACACCAGTGTGTATGACAGATACTACATCAGATACTACAACAGTGTGTATGACAGATACTACATCAGATACTACACCAGTGTGTATGACATATACTACATCAGATACTACACCAGATACTACAACAGTGTGTATGGCAGATACTACATCAGTGTGTATGACAGATACTACACCAGATACTACAACAGTGTGTATGACAGATACTACATCAGTGTGTATGCCTGATACTACATCAGATACTACAACAGTGTGTATGTCAGATACTACATCAGTGTGTATGGCAGATACTACATCAGTGTTTATGACAGATACTACATTAGTGTGTATGACATATACTACATCAGTTACTACACCAGTGTGTATGGCAGATACTACAACAGTGTGTATGTCAGATACTACATCAGATACTACACCAGTGTGTATGACAGATACTACATCATATACTACAACAGTGTGTATGACAGATACTACATCAGATACTACACCAGTGTGTATGACAGATAATACATCAGATACTACACCAGTGTGTATGACAGATACTACCTCAGATACTACAACAGTGTGTATGACAGATACTACATCAGATACTACACCAGTGTGTATTACAGCTACTACATCAGATACTACACCAGTGTGTATGACAGATACAACATCAGATACTACACCAGTGTGTATGACATATACTACATCAGTGTGTATGCCCTATACTACATCAGTGTGTACGACATATACTACATCAGTGTGTATGACATATACTGCATCAGTTACTACACCAGTGTGAATGACATATACTACATCAGTGTTTATGACAGATACTACATCAGTGTGTATGACAGATACTACATCAGTGTTTATGACAGATACTTCATCAGTGTGTATGACATATACTACATCAGTGTTTATGACAGATACTACACCAGGGTGTATGACAGATACTACATCAGTGTGCATGACAGATACTACATCAGTATGTATGACAGATACTACACAAGTGTGTATGACATATACTACATCAGTGTGTAAGACGGGATACTACATCAGTGTGTATGACATATACTACATCAGTGTGTATGACAGATACAACATCAGTGTGTATGACAGATACTACATCAGTGTGTATGACAGATACTACATCAGTGTGTATGACATATACTACATCAGTGTGTATGACAGATACTACACCAGTGTGTATGAAATATACTACATCAGTGTGTATGACATATACTACATCAGTGTGTATGACAGATACTACATCAGTGTGTATGACAGATACTACATCAGTGTGTATGACAGATACTACATCAGTGTGCATGACATATACTACATCAGTGTGTATGACAGATACTACACCAGTGTGTATAACAGATACTACAACAGTGTGCATAACATATACTACTACAGTGCGTATGACATATACTACATCAGTGTGTATGACATATGCTACATCAGTGTGTATGACAGATACTACACCAGTGTGTATGACAAATACTACATCAGTGTGTATGACAGATACTACACTAGTGTGTATGACATATACTGCATCAGTGTGTATGACAGATACTACATCAGTGTGTATGACAGATACTACAACAGTGTGTTTGACATATACTACGTCATTGTGTATGACAGATACTACATCAGATACTACACCAGTGTGTATGACATATACTACATCAGTATGTATGACAGATACTACACCAGTGTGTATGACAGATACTACATCAGTGTGTATGACAGATACTACATCAGTGTTTATGACATATACTACATCAGTATGTATGACATATACTACATCAGTATGCATCATATATACTACATCAATGTGTATGACATATACTACATCACATACTACACCAGTGTGTATGTCAGATACTACATCAGTGTGTATGACATATACTACAACAGTGTGTATGACATATACTACATCAGTGTGTATGACAGATACTACATCAGTGTATTAGCATATACTACATCAGTGTGTATGTCAGATACTACAACCGTGTGCATGACAGATACTACACCAGTGTGTATGAGAGATACTACAACCGTGTGCATGACAGATACTACATCAGTGTGTATGACAGATACTACATCAGTGTATTAGCATATACTACAACAGTGTGTATGTCAGATACTACAACCGTGTGCATGACAGATACTACACCAGTGTGTATGAGAGATACTACAACCGTGTGCATGACAGATACTACATCAGTGTGTATGACATATACTACATCAGTGTGTATGACATATACTACATCAGTGTGTATGACAGATACTACACCAGTGTGTATGAGAGATACTACAACCGTGTGCATGACAGATACTATACCAGTGTGTATGACAGATACTACAACAGTGTGTATGACATATACTACATCAGTATGCATGACAGATACTACATCAGTATGTATGACAGATACTACACCAGTATGTATGACAGATACTACACAGTGTGTATAACAGATACTACATCAGTGTGTATGACAGATACTACATCAGTTACTACACCAGTGTGTATGACAGATACTACAACAGTGTGCATAGCATATACTACTACAGTGCGTATGACATATACTACATCAGTGGGTATGACAGATACTACATCAGTGTGTATGACATATACTACATCAGTGTGTATGACAGATACTACATCAGATACTACACCAGTGTGTATGACAGATACTACATCAGATACTACACCAGTGTGTATGACAGATACTACATCAGATACTACATCAGTGTGTATGACATATACTACATCAGTGTGTATGACAGATACTACATCAGTGTGTATGACAGATACTACACTAGTGTGTATGACATATACTGCATCAGTGTGTATGACAGATACTACATCAGTGTGTATGACATATACTACAACAGTGTGTATGACAGATACTACAACAGTGTGTTTGACATATACTACATCAGTATGTATGACATATACTACATCAGTATGTATGACAGATACTACATCAGTATGTATGACATATACTACATCAGTGTGTATGACAGATACTACATCAGTATGTATGACATATACTACATCAGTATGTATGACAGATACTACATCAGTGTGTATGACAGATACTACATCAGTATGTATGACAGATACTACATCAGTATGTATGACATATACTACATCAGTGTGTATGACAGATACTACATCAGTGTGTATGACAGATACTACATCAGTGTGTATGACAGATACTACATCAGTGTGCATGACATATACTACATCAGTGTGTATGACAGATACTACACCAGTGTGTATAACAGATACTACAACAGTGTGCATAACATATACTACTACAGTGCGTATGACATATACTACATCAGTGTGTATGACATATACTACATCAGTGTGTATCACAGATACTACATCTGTGTGTATGACATATACTACATCAGTGTGTAGGACAGATACTACACCAGTGTGTATGACAAATACTACATCAGTGTGTATGACAGATACTACACTAGTGTGTATGACATATACTGCATCAGTTTGTATGACAGATACTACATCAGTGTGTATGACAGATACTACAACAGTGTGTTTGACATATACTACGTCATTGTGTATGACAGATACTACATCAGATACTACACCAGTGTGTATGACATATACTACATCAGTATGTATGACAGATACTACATCAGTGTGTATGACAGATACTACATCAGTGTGTATGACAGATACTACATCAGTGTGTATGGCAGATACTACATCAGTATGTATGGCAGATACTACATCAGTGTGTATGACAGATACTACACCAGATACTACAACAGTGTGTATGGCAGATACTACATCAGTGTGCATGACAGATACTACATCAGTGTGTATGGCAGATACTACATCAGTGTGTATGACAAATACTACATCAGTGTGTATGACATATACTACATCAGTGTGTATGACAGATATTACACAGTGTGTATGACAAATACTACATCAGTGTGTATGACATATACTACATCAGTGTGTATGACAGATACTACACCAGTGTGTATGACATATACTACATCAGTGTGTATGGCAGATATTACACAGTGTGTATGACAAATACTACATCAGTGTGTATGACATATACTACATCAGTGTGTATGACATATACTACATCAGTGTGTATGGCAGATATTACACAGTGTGTATGACAAATACTACATCAGTGTGTATGACATATACTACATCAGTGTGTATGGCAGATATTACACAGTGTGTATGACAAATACTACATCAGTGTGTATGACATATACTACATCAGTGTGTATGACAGATACTACACCAGTGTGTATGAGAGATACTACAACAGTGTGTATGGCAGATACTACATCAGTGTGTATGACATATACTACATCAGTGTGTATGACAGATACTACATCAGTGTGTATGAGAGATACTACACCAGATACTACAACAGTGTGTAAGACAGATACTACATCAGTGTGTATGACAGATACTACACCAGATACTACAACAGTGTTTATGGCAGATACTACATCAGTGTGTATGACATATACTACACCAGATACTACAACAGTGTGTATGACAGATACTACATCAGTGTGTATGCCATATACTACATCAGATACTACAACAGTGTGTATGGCATATACTACATCAGTGTGTATGGCAGATACTACATCAGTGTTCATGACAGATACTACATTAGTGTGTATGACATATACTACATCAGTTACTACACCAGTGTGTATGACAGATACTACAACAGTGTGTATGTCAGATACTACATCAGATACTACACCAGTGTGTATGACAGATACTACATCAGATACTACACCAGTGTGTATGACAGATACTACATCAGATACTACACCAGTGTGTATGACAGATAATACATCAGATACTACACCAGTGTGTATGACAGATACTACATCAGATACTACAACAGTGTGTATGACAGATACTACATCAGATACTACACCAGTGTGTATTACAGCTACTACATCAGATACTACACCAGTGTGTATGACAGATACTACATCAGATACTACACCAGATACTACAACAGTGTGTATGGCAGATACTACATCAGTGTGTATGACAGATACTACACCAGATACTACAACAGTATGTATGACAGATACTACATCAGTGTGTATGCCATATACTACATCAGATACTACAACAGTGTGTATGGCAGATACTACATCAGTGTGTATGGCAGATACTACATCAGTGTTTATGACAGATACTACATTAGTGTGTATGACATATACTACATCAGTTACTACACCAGTGTGTATGACAGATACTTCATCAGATACTACACCAGTGTGTATGACAGATACTACATCAGATACTACACCAGTGTGTATGACAGATAATACATCAGATACTACACCAGTGTGTATGACAGATACTACATCAGATACTACAACAGTGTGTATGACAGATACTACATCAGATACTACACCAGTGTGTATTACAGCTACTACATCAGATACTACACCAGTGTGTATGACATATACTACATCAGATACTACACCAGATACTACAACAGTGTGTATGGCAGATACTACATCAGTGTGTATGACATATACTACATCAGTGTGTATGCCAGATACTACAACAGTGTGTATGACAGATACTACACCAGATACTACAACAGTGTGTATGACAGATACTACACCAGTGTGTATGCCAGATACTACAACAGTGTGTATGACAGATACTACATCAGTGTGTATGCCAGATACTACACCAGATACTACAACAGTGTGTATGACAGATACTACAACAGTGTGTATGACAGATACTACACCAGATACTACAACAGTGTGTATGACAGATACTACAACAGTGTGTATGACAGATACTACACCAGATACTACAACAGTGTGTATGCCAGATACTACATCAGTGTGTATGACAGATACTACATCAGTGTGTATGACAGATACTACAACAGTGTGTATGACAGATACTACACCAGATACTACAACAGTGTGTATGACAGATACTACATCAGTGTGTATGCCAGATACTACATCAGATACTACAACAGTGTGTATGGCAGATACTACATCAGTGTGTATGGCAGATACTACATCAGTGTTTATGACATATACTACATCAGTATGTATGACATATACTACATCAGTATGCATCATATATACTACATCAATGTGTATGACATATACTACATCACATACTACACCAGTGTGTATGTCAGATACTACATCAGTGTGTATGACATATACTACAACAGTGTGTATGACATATACCACATCATTGTGTATGACAGATACTACATCAGTGTATTAGCATATACTACATCAGTGTGTATGTCAGATACTACAACCGTGTGCATGACAGATACTACACCAGTGTGTATGAGATATACTACAACCGTGTGCATGACAGATACTACATCAGTGTGTATGACAGATACTACAACAGTGTGTATGATATATACTACATCAGTGTGTATGACAGATACTACATCAGTGTATTAGCATATACTACAACAGTGTGTATGTCAGATACTACAACCGTGTGCATGACAGATACTACACCAGTGTGTATGAGAGATACTACAACCGTGTGCATGACAGATACTACATCAGTGTGTATGACATATACTACATCAGTGTGTATGACATATACTACATCAGTGTGTATGACAGATACTACACCAGTGTGTATGAGAGATACTACAACCGTGTGTTTGACATATACTACATCAGTGTGTATGACAAATACTATACCAGTGTGTATGACAGATACTACAACAGTGTGTTTGACATATACTACATCAGAATGCATGACAGATACTACACCAGTATGTATGACAGATACTACACAGTGTGTATAACAGATACTACATCAGTGTGTATGACAGATACTACATCAGTTACTACACCAGTGTGTATGACAGATACTACAACAGTGTGCATAGCATATACTACTACAGTGCGTATGACATATACTACATCAGTGGGTATGACAGATACTACATCAGTGTGTATGACATATACTACATCAGTGTGTATGACAGATACTACATCAGATACTACACCAGTGTGTATGACAGATACTACATCAGATACTACACCAGTGTGTATGACAGACACTACATCAGATACTACATCAGTGTGTATGACAGATACTACATCAGTATGTATGACATATACTACATCAGTGTGTATGACAGATACTACATCAGTGTGTATGACAGATACTACATCAGTGTGTATGACAGATACTACATCAGTGTGCATGACATATACTACATCAGTGTGTATGACAGATACTACACCAGTGTGTATAACAGATACTACAACAGTGTGCATAACATATACTACTACAGTGCGTATGACATATACTACATCAGTGTGTATGACATATACTACATCAGTGTGTATCACAGATACTACATCAGTATGTATGACAGATACTACATCAGTATGTATGACATATACTACATCAGTGTGTATGACAGATACTACATCAGTTTGTATGACAGATACTACATCAGTGTGTATGACAGATACTACATCAGTGTGTATGACAATACTACATCAGTGTGTATGACAGATACTACACAGTGTGTATACAGATACTACACAGTTGATACATATACTACATCAGTGTGTATGACATATACTACATCAGTGTGTATGACAATACTACATCAGTGTATACACAGATACTACACCAGTGTGTATGACAGATACTACAACAGATACTACATCAGTGTGTATACAGATACTACATCAGTGTTATGACATATACTACACCAGTGTGTATGACACATACTACATCAGTGTGTATGACAGATACTACACCAATACTCATCAGTTTGTATGACAGATACTACATCAGTGTGTATGACAGATACTACAACAGTGTGTATGACATATACTACATCATTATGTATGACAGATACTACATCAGTGTGTATGACAGATACTACATCAGTGTGTATGACAGATACTACATCAGTGTGTATGGCAGATACTACACAGTGTGTATGGCAATACTACATCAGTGTGTATGACAGATATTACATCAGTGTGTATGACACAGATACTACAACAGTGTGTATGGCAGATACTACATCAGTGTGCATGACAGATACTACATAGCAGATATACACAGTGTGCATGACATATACTACATCAGTGTGTATGACAGATACTACACCAGTGTGTATAACAGATACTACAACAGTGTGCATAACATATACTACTACAGTGCGTATGACATATACTACATCAGTGTGTATGACATATACTACATCAGTGTGTATCACAGATACTACATCAGTTGTATGACAGATACTACATCAGTGTGTATGACAGATACTACAACAGTTGTTGAATACTACCATGTGTATGACAGATACTACATCAGATACTACACAGTGTGTATGACAGATACTACATCAGTGTGTATGACTGATACTACATCAGTGTGCATGACATATACTACATCAGTGTGTATGACAGATACTACACCAGTGTGTATAACAGATACTACAACAGTGTGCATAACATATACTACTACAGTGCGTATGACATATACTACATCAGTGTGTATGACATATACTACATCAGTGTGTATCACATATACTGCATCAGTTTGTATGACAGATACTACATCAGTGTGTATGACAGATACTACAACAGTGTGTATGACAATACTACTCATGTGTATGACAGATACTACATCAGATACTACACCAGTGTGTATGACAGATACTACATCAGTGTGTATGACTGATACTACATCAGTGTGCATGACATATACTACATCAGTGTGTATGACAGATACTACACCAGTGTGTATAACAGATACTACAACAGTGTGCATAACATATACTACTACAGTGCGTATGACATATACTACATCAGTGTGTATGACATATACTACATCAGTGTGTATCACAGATACTACATCAGTGTGTATGACATATACTACACCAGTGTGTATGACAAATACTACATCAGTGTGTATGACAGATACTACACTAGTGTGTATGACATATACTGCATCAGTTTGTATGACAGATACTACATCAGTGTGTATGACAGATACTACAACAGTGTGTTTGACATATACTACGTCATTGTGTATGACAGATACTACATCAGATACTACACCAGTGTGTATGACATATACTACATCAGTATGTATGACAGATACTACATCAGTGTGTATGACAGATACTACATCAGTGTGTATGACAGATACTACATCAGTGTGTATGGCAGATACTACATCAGTGTTTATGGCAGATACTACATCAGTGTGTATGACAGATATTACATCAGTGTGTATGACAGATACTACACCAGATACTACAACAGTGTGTATGGCAGATACTACATCAGTGTGCATGACAGATACTACATCAGTGTGTATGGCAGATATTACACAGTGTGTATGACAGATACTACATCAGTGTGTATGACATATACTACATCAGTGTGTATGACAGATACTACACCAGTGTGTATGAGAGATACTACAACAGTGTGTATGGCAGATACTACATCAGTGTGTATGACATATACTACATCAGTGTGTATGACAGATACTACATCAGTGTGTATGAGAGATACTACACCAAACACAACAAAACAAACACACAAACAAACACACCAGATACTACAACAGTGTGTATGGCAGATACTACATCAGTGTGTATGACAGATACTACACCAAACACAACAGTGTGTATGACAGATACTACATCAGTGTGTATGCCATATACTACATCAGATACTACAACAGTGTGTATGGCATATACTACATCAGTGTGTATGGCAGATACTACATCAGTGTTTATGACAGATACTACATTAGTGTGTATGACATATACTACATCAGTTACTACACCAGTGTGTATGACAGATACTACAACAGTGTGTATGTCAGATACTACATCAGATACTACACCAGTGTGTATGACAGACACTACATCAGATACTACACCAGTGTGTATGACAGATACTACATCAGATACTACACCAGTGTGTATGACAAAAACACAGATACTACACCAGTGTGTATGACAGATACTACATCAGATACTACAACAGTGTGTATGACAGATACTACATCAGATACTACACCCGTGTGTATTACAGCTACTACATCAGATACTACAACAGTGTGTATGGCAGATACTACATCAGTGTGTATGACAGATACTACACCAGAACTACAACATGTATGACAGATACTACATCAGTGTGTATGTCATATACTACATAAACACAACAGTGTGTATGGCAGATACTACATCAGTGTGTATGGCAGATACTACATCAGTGTTTATGACAGATACTACATTAGTGTGTATGACATATACTACATCAGTTACTACACCAGTGTGTATGACAGATACTACAACAGTGTGTATGTCAGATACTACATCAGATACTACACCAGTGTGTATGACAGATACTACATCAGATACTACACCAGTGTGTATGACAGATACTACATCAGATACTACACCAGTGTGTATGACAGATAATACATCATATACTACACCAGTGTGTATGACAGATACTACATCAGATACTACAACAGTGTGTATGACAGATACTACATCAGATACTACACCAGTGTGTATTACAGCTACTACATCAGATACTACACCAGTGTGTATGACAGATACTACATCAGATACACACCAGATACTACAACAGTGTGTATGGCAGATACTACATCAGTGTGTATGACAGATACTACATCAGTGTGTATGCCAGATACTACAACAGTGTGTATGACAGATACTACACCAGATACTACAACAGTGTGTATGACATATACTACATCAGTGTGTATGACAGATACTACACCAGTGTGTATGCCAGATACTACAACAGTGTGTATGACAGATACTACAACAGTGTGTATGACAGATACTACACCATATACTACAACAGTGTGTATCAGTGTGTATGACAGATACTACAACAGTGTGTATGACAGATACTACACCAGATACTACAACAGTGTGTATGACAGATACTACATCAGTGTGTATGCCAGATACTAAATCAGATACTACAACAGTGTGTATGGCAGATACTACATCAGTGTGTATGACAGATACTACATCAGTGTTTATGACAGATACTACATCAGTGTGTATGACATATACTACATCAGTTACTACACCAGTGTGTATGACAGATACTACAACAGTGTGTATGACAGATACTACACCAGATACTACAACAGTGTGTATGACAGATACTACATCAGTGTGTATGACAGATACTACACCAGTGTGTATGACAGATACTACAACAGTGTGTATGACAGATACTACAACAGTGTGTATGACAAACACACCATATACTACAACAGTGTGTATGACAGATACTACAACAGTGTGTATGACAGATACTACACCAGATACTACAACAGTGTGTATGACAGATACTACATCAGTGTGTATGACAGATACTACATCAGTGTGTATGCCAGATACTACAACAGTGTGTATGACAGATACTACACCAGATACTACAACGTGTGTATGACAGATACTACATACAAACACAACAACAAACACACACAAACACCAAACAGATACTACATTAGTGTGTATGACATATACTACATCAGATACTACACCAGTGTGTATGGCAGATACTACAACAGTGTGTATGTCAGATACTACATCAGATACTACACCAGTGTGTATGACAGATACTACATCAGATACTACAACAGTGTGTATGACAGATACTACATCAGATACTACACCAGTGTGTATGACAGATAATACATCAGATACTACACCAGTGTGTATGACAGATACTACATCAGATACTACAACAGTGTGTATGACAGATACTACATCAGATACTACACCAGTGTGTATTACAGATACTACATCAGATACTACACCAGTGTGTATGACAGATACTACATCAGATACTACATCAGTGTGTATGACATATACTACATCAGTGTGTATGCCCTATACTACATCAGTGTGTACGACATATACTACATCAGTGTGTATGACATATACTGCATCAGTTACTACACCAGTGTGTATGACATATACTACATCAGTGTTTATGACAGATACTACATCAGTGTTTATGACAGATACTACATCAGTGTGTATGACAGATACTACATCAGTGTTTATGACAGATACTTCATCAGTGTGTATGACATATACTACATCAGTGTTTATGACAGATACTACACCGGTATGACAATCTACATCAGTGTGTATGACAGATACTACATCAGTGTGCATGACAGATACTACATCAGTATGTATGACAGATACTACACAAGTGTGTATGACAGATACTACATCAGTGTGTAAGACAGATACTACATCAGTGTGTATGACAGATACTACATCAGTGTGTATGACATATACTACATCAGTGTGTATGACAGATACTACACCAGTGTGTATGAAAGATACTACATCAGTGTGTATGACATATACTACATCAGTGTGTATGACAGATACTACATCAGTGTGTATGACAGATACTACATCAGTGTGTATGACAGATACTACATCAGTGTGCATGACATATACTACATCAGTGTGTATGACAGATACTACACCAGTGTGTATAACAGATACTACAACAGTGTGCATAACATATACTACTACAGTGCGTATGACATATACTACATCAGTGTGTATGACAGATACTACATCAGTGTGTATGACAGATACTACATCAGTGTGTATGACAGATACTACATCAGTGTGTATGACAGATACTACATCAGTGTGTATGACAGATACTACATCAGTGTGTATGACATATACTACATCAGTGTGTATGACAGATACTACATCAGTGTGTATGACATATACTACATCAGTGTGTATGACAGATACTACATCAGTGTGTATGACAGATACTACATCAGTGTGCATGACATATACTACATCAGTGTGTATGACAGATACTACAACAGTGTGTATGACAGATACTACAACAGTGTGTATGACAGATACTACATCAGATACTACACAGTGTGTATGACAGATACTACAACAGTGTGTATGACAGATACTACATCAGTGTGTATGACAGATACTACATCAGTGTGTATGACAGATACTACATCAGTGTGTATGACAGATACTACATCAGTGTGTATGACAGATACTACATCAGTGTGTATGACAGATACTACAACAGTGTGTTTGACATATACTACGTCATTGTGTATGACAGATACTACATCAGATACTACACCAGTGTGTATGACATATACTACATCAGTATGTATGACAGATACTACATCAGTGTGTATGACAGATACTACATCAGTGTGTATGACATACTACATCAGTGTGTATGACATATACTACATCAGTGTGTATGACAGATACTACATCAGTATGCATGACATATACTACATCAGTGTGTATGACATATACTACATCAGTGTGTATGACAGATACTACATCAGTGTGTATGACAGATACTACATCAGTGTGTATGACAGATACTACATCAGTGTGTATGACAGATACTACATCAGTGTGTATGACAGATACTACATCAGTATGTATGACATATACTACATCAGTGTGTATGACAGATACTACATCAGTGTGTATGACAGATACTACATCAGTGTGTATGACAGATACTACATCAGTGTGTATGACATATACTACATCATTGTGTATGACAGATACTACATCAGTATGTATGACATATACTACATCAGTATGTATGACATATACTACATCAGTATGTATGACATATACTACATCAGTGTGTATGACAGATACTATATCAGTGTGTATGACAGATACTACATCAGTGTGTATGACAGATACTACATCAGTGTGTATGACAGATACTACATCAGTATGTATGACATATACTACATCAGTGTGTATGACAGATACTACATCAGTGTGTATGACAGATACTACATCAGTGTGTATGACAGATACTACATCAGTGTGTATGACATATACTACATCATTGTGTATGACAGATACTACATCAGTATGTATGACATATACTACATCAGTATGTATGACATATACTACATCAGTGTGTATGACAGATACTACACCAGATACTACAACAGTGTGTATGACAGATACTACATCAGTGTGTATGACAGATACTACACCAGTGTGTATGCCAGATACTACAACAGTGTGTATGACAGATACTACAACAGTGTGTATGACAGATACTACACCATATACTACAACAGTGTGTATGACAGATACTACAACAGTGTGTATGACAGATACTACACCAGATACTACAACAGTGTGTATGCCAGATACTACATCAGTGTGTATGACAGATACTACATCAGTGTGTATGCCAGATACTACAACAGTGTGTATGACAGATACTACACCAGATACTACAACAGTGTGTATGACAGATACTACATCAGTGTGTATGCCAGATACTAAATCAGATACTACAACAGTGTGTATGGCAGATACTACATCAGTGTGTATGGCAGATACTACATCAGTGTTTATGACAGATACTACATTAGTGTGTATGACATATACTACATCAGTTACTACACCAGTGTGTATGGCAGATACTACAACAGTGTGTATGTCAGATACTACATCAGATACTACACCAGTGTGTATGACAGATACTACATCAGATACTACAACAGTGTGTATGACAGATACTACATCAGATACTACACCAGTGTGTATGACAGATAATACATCAGATACTACACCAGTGTGTATGACAGATACTACATCAGATACTACAACAGTGTGTATGACAGATACTACATCAGTGTGTATGACAGATACTACACCAGTGTGTATGACAGATACTACATCAGATACTACACCAGTGTGTATGACATATACTACATCAGTGTGTATGCCCTATACTACATCAGTGTGTACGACATATACTACATCAGTGTGTATGACATATACTGCATCAGTTACTACACCAGTGTGTATGACATATACTGCATCAGTGTTTATGACAGATACTACATCAATATTTATGACAGATACTACATCAGTGTGTATGACAGATACTACATCAGTGTTTATGACAGATACTTCATCAGTGTGTATGACATATACTACATCAGTGTTTATGACAGATACTACACCAGGGTGTATGACATATACTACATCAGTGTGTATGACAGATACTACATCAGTGTGCATGACAGATACTACATCAGTATGTATGACAGATACTACACAAGTGTGTATGACAGATACTACATCAGTGTGTAAGACAGATACTACATCAGTGTGTATGACAGATACTTCATCAGTGTGTATGACATATACTACATCAGTGTGTATGATAGATACTACACCAGTGTGTATGAAAGATACTACATCAGTGTGTATGACATATACTACATCAGTGTGTATGACAGATACTACATCAGTGTGTATGACAGATACTACATCAGTGTGTATGACAGATACTACATCAGTGTGCATGACATATACTACATCAGTGTGTATGACAGATACTACACCAGTGTGTATAACAGATACTACAACAGTGTGCATAACATATACTACTACAGTGCGTATGACATATACTACATCAGTGTGTATGACAGATACTACATCAGTGTGTATGACAGATACTACATCAGTATGTATGACAGATACTACATCAGTGTGTATGACAGATACTACATCGGTGTGTATGACAGATACTACATCAGTGTGTATGACATATACGACATCAGTGTGTATGACAGATACTACATCAATGTGTATGACATATACTACGTCAGTGTGTATGACAAATACTACATCAGTGTGTATGGCAGATACTACAACAGTGTGATTAACATATACTACATCAGTGTGTATGACATATACTACAACAGTGTATGACAGATACTACAACAGTGTGTATGACAGATACTACATCAGATACTACACCAGTGTGTATGAGAGATACTACAACAGTGTGTATGACAGATACTACATCAGTATGTATGACAGATACTACATCAGTGTGTATGACAGATACTACATCAGTGTGTATGACAGATACTACATCAGTGTGTATGACAGATACTACATCAGTGTGTATGACAGATACTACAACAGTGTGTTTGACATATACTACGTCATTGTGTATGACAGATACTACATCAGATACTACACCAGTGTGTATGACATATATTACATCAGTATGTATGACAGATACTACATCAGTGTGTATGACAGATACTACATCAGTGTGTATGACAGATACTACATCAGTGTTTATGACATATACTACATCAGTATGTATGACATATACTACATCAGTATGCATCATATATACTACATCAATGTGTATGACATATACTACATCACATACTACACCAGTGTGTATGTCAGATACTACATCAGTGTGTATGACAGATACTACATCAGTATGTATGACAGATACTACATCAGTATGTATGACATATACTACATCAGTGTGTATGACAGATACTACATCAGTATGTATGACATATACTACATCAGTATGTATGACATATGCTACATCAGTATGTATGACATATACTACATCAGTGTGTATGACAGATACTACATCAGTGTGTATGACATATACTACATCATTGTGTATGACAGATACTACATCAGTATGTATGACATATACTACATCAGTATGTATGACATATACTACATCAGTATGTATGACATATACTACATCAGTGTGTATGACAGATACTACATCAGTGTGTATGACAGATACTACATCAGTGTGTATGACAGATACTACATCAGTGTGTATGACAGATACTACATCAGTATGTATGACATATACTACATC
The DNA here is from genome assembly GCA_014843695.1 of Archivesica marissinica. Taxonomy (NCBI): domain Eukaryota; kingdom Metazoa; phylum Mollusca; class Bivalvia; order Venerida; family Vesicomyidae; genus Archivesica; species Archivesica marissinica. The sequence goes on along the minus strand of CM026388.1, from coordinate 1,128,064 downwards.
AGTGTGTATGACAGATACTACATCAGTGTGTATGACAGATACTACATCAGTGTGTATGACAGATACTACATCAGTGTGTATGACATATACTACATCATTGTGTATGACAGATACTACATCAGTATGTATGACATATACTACATCAGTATGTATGACATATACTACATCAGTGTGTATGACAGATACTACATCAGTGTGTATGACAGATACTACACCAGTGTGTATGACAGATACTACATCAGTGTGTATGACAGATACTACATCATTGTGTATGGCAGATACTACATCAGTGTGTATGACTGATACTACATCAAAGTGTATGACAGATACCATAACATTGTGTATCAGTGTGCACAAGTTGTAGTCACATACTACTGTGTACAGTGAGTATATGTGCGTATATCTTCAAACATTTCAGTAGTATACATGCTAGTTGTAGTCATACTACTGTGTACAGTGAGTATATGTGGGTAGAGCTTCAAACAGTTCAGTAGTATACAGGCTAGTTGTAGTCATACTACTGTGTACAGTATATGTGGGTAGACCTTCAAACAGTTCAGTAGTATACAGGCTCGTTGTAGTCATACTACTGTGTACAGTGAGTATATGTGGGTAGACCTTCAAACAGTTCAGTAGTATACAGGCTCGTTGTAGTCATACTACTGTGTACAGTGAGTGTATGTGGGTAGACCTTCAAACAGTTCAGTAGTATACATGCTCGTTGTAGTCATACTACTGTGTACAGTGAGTATATGTGGGTAGATCTTCAAACAGTTCAGTAGTATACATGCTCGTTGTAGTCATACTACTGTGTACAGTGAGTATATGTGGGTAGATCTTCAAACAGTTCAGTAGTATACAAGCTCGTTGTAGTCATACTACTGTGTACAGTGAGTATATGTGGGTATATCTTCAAACAGTTCAGTAGTATACAAGCCCGTTGTAGTCATACTACTGTGTACAGTATATGTGGGTAGACCTTCAAACATTTCAGTTTAAACCAATCCAATTGTGAGCACAATACTGGCATAAATATGATATTAAATCGAATTAAAAATAAACGTTGGTATATTTAACACCTATCCAGCAATTTTGCCTGCTTAGAATACAGATAAATACAATGGATTAACAATGATACGATCCGGATATGTAGTCCAGTGGTAACACGCTGTACTGGTAATCCAGGGATCGCAGGTTCGATCCCAAGTCTGACTCTAATAAAATTAACAGTCTTTCAGATGGGACGTTAAACCGAGGTCTCGTGTCGGTGCTTTACACCGTGCACGTAAAAGAACCAGAGGAGATTCTGGAATGGGTCTCTGTCTGTATCATGCACTATCCTCCAAAATCTAAAATAACTAATCTCTTCAGGAGGCGTCGCTCATATGGGTAACCGGTAGCGACGATAAATAAACGTAAAAAACATGATACGATCACATTATCTTCATGTCACCACAAGTGCGGATATACGATGCATGTCGTATTTAGACAATTAGTTTAAACACTATTTTATTTCTTTGAATATACATAGACTCGTATACATAATATGTACATACATGTAAGATTGAGGAGTAAGCAACTTGCTTATATGGTTACCTCTTTCCTAATATTTAGACAATTGTTTATTAGAAATATTGAAAGGTAGCTTAATAGTACCTTGATAAAGTGGCTGACGGGAAGTCAATGCTATTCTAGACGCGATAACTCATGTTGAATGGTTTATGGCATGGATGGTGGAAATCATTAAAGATAGCTGTTTTCTTCCATTTTGCCAACATCTCATAAATGCCATAGAAACCGTCGCACGTGCTATTCAACACACAATCATAAGTGAGCCCATATGAATTTTACTAGACGTAAGAAACAACTATTTTGCAATGACGGAACGTATCTAATGTCAACTACAAACGTATTATTGCTTGGTCAGTATATTCATTATGTGTAATGTGAATATTCTAGTTATTCGCCGGTCTCGGTTAAATTAACATAGACAGTTGTGTGCGGTTTCATGCATATATATGCTGAGAAGACCCGATTGCAATACAATTAATATTTAAGTCAGCTATCATAAAATCATACAATTTAGTGCGACGTCAATGCTTATTAAAGAGAATAAAAGAATATTAGAGACTCTTACCTATAATTAAAAGATCCAATTCACAATATAAATTTTACGAAAAGTTTAATTCTTATTTATTTAACCTTGTTCAGATTCTGGATTAGCGTAATTCAGCCAGAATTACAGGGTATATATTGGCTAGTGCTGGATTCGAACGCACACCTAACCGGATTGGGTAGCCAATGGGTGAGTTTTGAAACGCCCACCTATCCAGGTTGGGTAGCCAATGGGTGAATTTTGAATATTCCATGACTAGGAATGCACATGACAGAACAACAGAACAAACAATTAATGTTATACTGCTTGATGCTAATCTCCTGTCATCATATTGCACAGACGAGTAATAATAATGTTGCATATCTAGTGTGAATGGCAGTAATTATCTGTGTAAAGATATGAAGTATTTGATGTGCTTAATTGTAACGAACAAAATTTCTAAATTATAAATGTGTAAACTCTTCGGAATTTAGTAAGGTTGAAAACGGTTACTTATTAGTTATGAAATTGAAGTCTCTATAAATAAATTGACTCCCTTATTGTATATACAAAATGTACATCTAATAGGAATGAACAGGCTATCAATTTGAGCTGAAGGTCATGCACCAGAGGAGATAGCAACAGAAATACTGCCTAAAGTGGCAGCCATTTTGAATATTTTTGGGTAGCTATGTTACCATATCACTTCCTCTTAGCCAAAATAATGAAAAATTATGCAACTGACAACAAAATAAGTGAAGTTGTTAAATACTATATATATATAGCTACGCAAACAGTTTTTACTAGAACTATCCAATTAATTATTTGTGTTTCATAAATGACTATAATTTGCTTATGTAGGTTGTTGCAGACAATGCGTACTATAACACAGCCGAGGTACTCCGGAGACGGGTAACACTAGACAGACTCAAGCAATTTGTTTCCAAGAAAACAAAGGAAGATTACGCCACAGAATTCTCGGTAAAACTCACTACAACAGTAACGAGACGAGAAACTAGAATATAAGCCATATTTATATGTCCTCCTATATATAATTAACGGTAATAGGCGACTCTCCAAATATTATTGATGAAGGCAGACCCCTTGTGACCCTCCGAGTAGTATTGCAGGCACGGACGGGCACCAGGGTAGAACAAGCTGAACAAGCCAGCTGAATGAAATAATTCAACACCCTAATGGGATTCGTACATAACTCGGCGAGGAAGGGGGACGGTAATATAAGGCTAGCTATCTGTCACACAAACTGATGTAGTATCTGTCATACACACTGATGTAGTATCTGTCATACACACTGATGTAGTATCTGTCATACATACTGATGTAGTATCTGTCATACACACTGCTGTAGTATCTGTCATACACACTGATGTAGTATCTGTCATACACACTGATGTAGTATCTGTCATACACACTGATGTAGTATATGTCATACAACTGATGTAGTATCTGTCATACACACTGATGTAGTATCTGTCATACACACTGATGTAGTATATGTCATGCACACAGTTGTAGTATCTGTCATACACACTGATGTAGTATATGTCATACACACTGATGTAGTATCTGTCATACACACTGATGTAGTATATGTCATACACACTGATGCAGTATCTGTCATACACACTGATGTAGTATCTGTCATACACACTGATGTAGTATCTGTCATACACACTGATGTAGTATCTGTCATACACACTGATGTAGTATCTGTCATACACACTGATGTAGTATCTGTCATACACACTGATGTAGTATCTGTCATACACATTGATGTAGTATCTGTCATACACATTGATGTAGTATCTGTCAATATCAGACTGTAAATGTCGGCGTGTAATATATGTCGTACATACTGATCAATATCAGACTGTAAATGTCGGAGATATAGGTAATACTTATATGTAGTATCAATATCAGGATAGTGTATAGTCTAGCTGGGTAGATGTATAAGAACAGTTTGGTGCATAGACTTGCTGGGTAGATGTATAAGAACAGTTTGGTGTATAGACTTGCTGGGTAGATGTATAAGAACAGTTTGGTGTATAGACTTGCTGGGTTGATGTATAAGGACAGTTTGGTGTATAGACCGGCTGGGTAGATGTATAAGGACAGTTTGGTGTATAGACTTGCTGGGTTGATGTATAAGGACAGTTTGGTGTATAGACTGGCTGGGTAGATGTATAAGAACAGTTTGGTGTATAGACTTGCTGGGTTGATGTATAAGGACAGTTTGGTGTATAGACCGGCTGGGTAGATGTATAAGAACAGTTTGGTGTATAGACTTGCTGGGTTGATGTATAAGGACAGTTTGGTGTATAGACTGGCTGGGTTGATGTATAAGGACAGTTTGGTGTATAGACTGGCTGGGTTGATGTATAAGGACAGTTTGGTGTATATACTTGCTGGGTTGATGTATAAGGACAGTTTGGTGTATAGACTGGCTGGGTTGATGTATAAGGACAGTTTGGTGTATAGACTGGCTGGGTTGATGTATAAGGACAGTTTGGTGTATATACTTGCTGGGTTGATGTATAAGGACAGTTTGGTGTATAGACTGGCTGGGTTGATGTATAAGGACAGTTTGGTGTATATACTGGCTGGGTTGATGTATAAGGACAGTTGGTGTATAGACTGGCTGGGTTGATGTATAAGGACAGTTTGGTGTATAGACTTGCTGGGTTGATGTATAAGGACAGTTTGGTGTATAGACTGGCTGGGTTGATGTATAAGGACAGTTTGGTATATAGACTGGCTGGGTTGATGTATAAGAACAGATTGGTGTATAGACTGGCTGGGTTGATGTATAAGGACAGTTTGGTATATAGACTGGCTGGGTTGATGTATAAGGACAGTTTGGTGTATAGACTGGCTGGGTAGATGTATAAGAACAGTTTGGTGTATAGACTTGCTGGGTAGATGTATAAGAACAGTTTGGTGTATAGACTTGCTGGGTAGATGTATAAGAACAGTTTGGTGTATAGACTTGCTGGGTTGATGTATAAGGACAGTTTGGTGTATAGACCGGCTGGGTAGATGTATAAGGACAGTTTGGTGTATAGACTTGCTGGGTTGATGTATAAGGACAGTTTGGTGTATAGACTGGCTGGGTAGATGTATAAGAACAGTTTGGTGTATAGACTTGCTGGGTTGATGTATAAGGACAGTTTGGTGTATAGACCGGCTGGGTAGATGTATAAGAACAGTTTGGTGTATAGACTTGCTGGGTTGATGTATAAGGACAGTTTGGTGTATAGACTGGCTGGGTTGATGTATAAGGACAGTTTGGTGTATAGACTGGCTGGGTTGATGTATAAGGACAGTTTGGTGTATATACTTGCTGGGTTGATGTATAAGGACAGTTTGGTGTATAGACTGGCTGGGTTGATGTATAAGGACAGTTTGGTGTATATACTGGCTGGGTTGATGTATAAGGACAGTTTGGTGTATATACTGGCTGGGTTGATGTATAAGGACAGTTTGGTGTATAGACTGGCTGGGTTGATGTATAAGGACAGTTTGGTGTATAGACTGGCTGGGTTGATGTATAAGGACAGTTTGGTGTATAGACTGGCTGGGTTGATGTATAAGGACAGTTTGGTATATAGACTGGCTGGGTTGATGTATAAGAACAGATTGGTGTATAGACTGGCTGGGTTGATGTATAAGGACAGTTTGGTATATAGACTGGCTGGGTTGATGTATAAGGACAGTTTGGTGTATAGACTGGCTGGGTTGATGTATAAGGACAGTTTGGTGTATAGACTGGCTGGGTAGATGTATAAGGACAGTTTGGTATATAGACTGGCTGGGTTGATGTATAAGGACAGTTTGGTGTATAGACTGGCTGGGTTGATGTATAAGGACAGTTTGGTATATAGACTGGCTGGGTTGATGTATACGGACAGTTTGGTGTATATACTTGCTGGGTTGATGTATAAGGACAGTTTGGTATATATACTGGCTGGGTTGATGTATAAGGACAGTTTGGTGTATAGACTGGCTGGGTTGATGTATAAGAACAGTTTGGTGTATAGACTGGCTGGGTTGATGTATAAGGACAGTTTGGTATATAGACTGGCTGGGTTGATGTATAAGGACAGTTTGGTGTATAGACTGGCTGGGTTGATGTATAAGGACAGTTTGGTGTATATACTTGCTGGGTTGATGTATAAGGACAGTTTGGTGTATAGACTGGCTGGGTTGATGTATAAGGACAGTTTGGTGTATATACTGGCTGGGTTGATGTATAAGGACAGTTTGGTGTATAGACTGGCTGGGTTGATGTATAAGGACAGTTTGGTGTATATACTTGCTGGGTTGATGTATAAGGACAGTTTGGTGTATAGACTGGCTGGGTTGATGTATAAGGACAGTTTGGTGTATAGACTGGCTGGGTTGATGTATAAGGACAGTTTGGTGTATAGACTGGCTGGGTTGATGTATAAGGACAGTTTGGTGTATAGACTGGCTGGGTTGATGTATAAGGACAGTTTGGTGTATAGACTTGCTGGGTTGATGTATAAGGACAGTTTGGTGTATAACTGGCTGGGTGATGTATAAGGACAGTTTGGTGTATAGACTGCTGGGTTGATGTATAAGGACAGTTTGGTGTATAGACTGGCTGGGTTGATGTATAAGGACAGTTTGGTGTATAGACTGGCGGGTTGATGTATAAGGACAGTTGGTGTATAACTGCTGGGTTGATGTATAAGGACAGTTTGGTATATAGACTGGCTGGGTTGATGTATAAGAACAGATTGGTGTATAGACTGGCTGGGTTGATGTATAAGGACAGTTTGGTATATAGACTGGCTGGGTTGATGTATAAGGACAGTTTGGTGTATAGACTGGCTGGGTTGATGTATAAGGACAGTTTGGTGTATAGACTGGCTGGGTAGATGTATAAGGACAGTTTGGTATATAGACTGGCTGGGTTGATGTATAAGGACAGTTTGGTGTATAGACTGGCTGGGTTGATGTATAAGGACAGTTTGGTATATAGACTGGCTGGGTTGATGTATACGGACAGTTTGGTGTATAGACTGGCTGGGTTGATGTATAAGGACAGTTTGGTATATAGACTGGCTGGGTTGATGTATAAGGACAGTTTGGTGTATATACTTGCTGGGTTGATGTATAAGGACAGTTTGGTATATATACTGGCTGGGTTGATGTATAAGGACAGTTTGGTGTATAGACTGGCTGGGTTGATGTATAAGAACAGTTTGGTGTATAGACTGGCTGGGTTGATGTATAAGGACAGTTTGGTATATAGACTGGCTGGGTTGATGTATAAGGACAGTTTGGTGTATAGACTGGCTGGGTTGATGTATAAGGACAGTTTGGTGTATATACTTGCTGGGTTGATGTATAAGAACAGTTTGGTGTATATACTTGCTGGGTTGATGTATAAGGACAGTTTGGTGTATAGACTGGCTGGGTTGATGTATAAGGACAGTTTGGTTATAGACTGGCTGGGTTGATGTATAAGGACAGTTTGGTGTATAGACTGGCTGGGTTGATGTATAAGGATATGTTGGTGTATAGACTGGCTGGGTTGATGTATAAGGACAGTTTGGTATATAGACTGGCTGGGTTGATGTATAAGGACAGTTTGGTGTATAGACTGGCTGGGTTGATGTATAAGGACAGATTGGTATATAGACTGGCTGGATTGATGAATAGGAACAGTTTGGTATATAGACTGGCTGGATTGATGAATAGGAACAGTTTGGTATATAGACTGGCTGGATTGATGAATAGGAACAGTTTGGTATATAGACTGGCTGGATTGATGAATAGGAACAGTTTGGTATATAGACTTGCTGGGTTGATGTATAAGAACAGTTTGGTGTATATACTTGCTGGGTTGATGTATAAGAACAGTTTGGTGTATATACTTGCTGGGTTGATGTATAAGAACAGTTTGGTGTATATACTTGCTGGGTTGATGTATAAGAACAGTTTGGTGTATATACTTGCTGGGTTGATGTATAAGAACAGTTTGGTGTATATACTTGCTGGGTTGATGTATAAGAACAGTTTGGTGTATATACTTGCTGGGTTGATGTATAAGAACAGTTTGGTGTATATACTTGCTGGGTTGATGTATAAGAACAGTTTGGTGTATATACTTGCTGGGTTGATGTATAAGAACAGTTTGGTGTATATACTTGCTGGGTTGATGTATAAGAACAGTTTGGTGTATATACTTGCTGGGTTGATGTATAAGAACAGTTTGGTGTATATACTTGCTGGGTTGATGTATAAGAACAGTTTGGTGTATATACTTGCTGGGTTGATGTATAAGGACAGTTTGGTGTATATACTGGCTGGGTTGATGTATAAGGACAGTTTGGTATATAGACTGGCTGAGTTGATGTATAAGGACAGTTTGGTATATAGACTGGCTGGGTAGATGTATAAGGACAGTTTGGTATATAGACTGGCTGGGTTGATGTATAAGAACAGCTTGGTGGACATACTAGCTAGATTGATTTATGTCAGTATTACATATATAATGTCCCATGCTTTGCTCTCATTTTCCGTTCATCAGCAATTTCCTGCTGGGCTTATAAAACCGTACATACAGTCTCAGAAGAAGGTGAATATATCCAAGAATAGATACAGAGGCATTTACCCGTGTAAGTATTGTTATTACACGTATCATGAAACTGAAATAATGTTTGATTTGTTATGCAACTATGCAATAAATCTATCTTTGTTAAATCTGCAATAAACTACGGCTGTTGAATTTTGCCCCCCTATCCTGTACAAACATGTATTAATGGATGAACATATCCACAACTTCTAAACAATTTTGCTGAAATACAGCGAGTGGGCAGGATGTGTTAACCCGCCATACAGGATATATAGTGTGGATAGTGGGCAGGGTGTGTTAACCAGCCATACAGGATATATAGTGTGGATAGTGGGCAGGGTGTGTTAACCAGCCATACAGGATATATAGTGTGGATAGTGGACAGGGTGTGTTAACCAGCCATACAGGATATATAGTGTGGATAGTGGGCAGGGTGTGTTAACCAGCCATACAGGAAATATAGTGTGGATAGTGGGCAGGGTGTGTTAACCAGCCATACAGGAAATATAGTGTGGATAGTGGGCAGGATGTGTTAACCAGCCATACAGGAAATATAGTGTGGATAGGGCAGGGTGTGTTAACCAACCATACAGGAAATATAGTGTGGATAGTGGACAGGGTGTGTTAACCCGCCATACAGGATATATAGTGTGGATAGTGGACAGGGTGTGTTAACCAGCCATACAGGAAATATAGTGTGGATAGTGGGCAGGGTGTGTTAACCAGCCATACAGGAAATATAGTGTGGATAGTGGGCAGGGTGTGTTAACCAGCCATACAGGAAATATAGTGTGGATAGTGGACAGGGTGTGTTAACCAGCCATACAGGAAATATAGTGTGGATAGTGGACAGGGTGTGTTAACCAGCCATACAGGATATATAGTGTGGATAGTGGGCAGGATGTGTTAACCAGCCATACAGGATATATAGTGTGGATAGTGGGCATGGTGTGTTAACCAGCCATACAGGATATATAGTGTGGATAGTGGACAGGGTGTGTTAACCAGCCATACAGGAAATATAGTGTGGATAGTGGGCAGGGTGTGTTAACCAACCATACAGGATATATAGTGTGGATAGTGGGCAGGGTGTGTTAACCAACCATACAGGATATATAGTGTGGATAGTGGGCAGGGTGTGTTAACCAGCCATACAGGAAATATAGTGTGGATAGTGGGCAGGGTGTGTTAACCAGCCATACAGGAAATATAGTGTGGATAGTGGACAGGATGTGTTAACCAGCCATACAGGATATATAGTGTGGATAGTGGGCAGGGTGTGTTAACCAACCATACAGGATATATAGTGTGGATAGTGGGCAGGATGTGTTAACCAGCCATACAGGAAATATAGTGTGGATAGTGGGCAGGGTGTGTTAACCAGCCATACAGGAAATATAGTGTGGATAGTGGGCAGGGTGTGTTAACCAACCATACAGGATATATAGTGTGGATAGTGGGCAGGGTGTGTTAACCAACCATACAGGAATATATAGTGTGGATAGTGGGCAGGGTGTGTTAACCAGCCATACAGGATATATAGTGTGGATAGTGGGCAGGGTGTGTTAACCAGCCATACAGGATATATAGTGTGGATAGTGGACAGGGTGTGTTAACCAGCCATACAGGATATATAGTGTGGATAGTGGGCAGGGTGTGTTAACCAGCCATACAGGAAATATAGTGTGGATAGTGGGCAGGGTGTGTTAACCAGCCATACAGGATATATAGTGTGGATAGTGGGCAGGGTGTGTTAACCAGCCATACAGGATATATAGTGTGGATAGTGGGCAGGGTGTGTTAACCAGCCATACAGGATATATAGTGTGGATAGTGGGCAGGGTGTGTTAACCAGCCATACAGGATATATAGTGTGGATAGTGGGCAGGGTGTGTTAACCAGGCATACAGGAAATATAGTGTGGATAGTGGGCAGGTGTGTTAACCAGCCATACAGGAAATATAGTGTGGATAGTGGGCAGGATGTGTTAACCAGCCATACAGGAAATATAGTGTGGATAGTGGGCAGGGTGTGTTAACCAGCCATACAGGAAATATAGTGTGGATAGTGGGCAGGATGTGTTAACCAGCCATACAGGATATATAGTGTGGATAGTGGGCAGGATGTGTTAACCAGCCATACAGGAAATATAGTGTGGATAGTGGGCAGGATGTGTTAACCAGCCATACAGGATATATAGTGTGGATAGTGGGCAGGATGTGTTAACCAGCCATACAGGATATATAGTGTGGATAGTGGGCAGGATGTGTTAACCAGCCATACAGGATATATAGTGTGGATAGTGGGCAGGGTGTGTTAACCAGCCATACAGGATATATAGTGTGGATAGTGGGCAGGGTGTGTTAACCAGCCATACAGGAAATATAGTGTGGATAGTGGGCAGGATGTGTTAACCAGCCATACAGGAAATATAGTGTGGATAGTGGGCAGGGTGTGTTAACCAGCCATACAGGAAATATAGTGTGGATAGTGGGCAGGGTGTGTTAACCAGCCATACAGGAAATATAGTGTGGATAGTGGGCAGGGTGTGTTAACCAGCCATACAGGAAATATAGTGTGGATAGTGGGCAGGATGTGTTAACCAGCCATACAGGAAATATAGTGTGGATAGTGGGCAGGGTGTGTTAACCAGCCATACAGGAAATATAGTGTGGATAGTGGGCAGGGTGTGTTAACCAGCCATACAGGAAATATAGTGTGGATAGTGGGCAGGGTGTGTTAACCAGCCATACAGGAAATATAGTGTGGATAGTGGGCAGGATGTGTTAACCAGGTATACAGGATATATAGTGTGGATAGTGGGCATGATGTGTTAACCAGCCATACAGGAAATATAGTGTGGATAGTGGGCAGGGTGTGTTAACCAGCCATACAGGAAATATAGTGTGGATAGTGGGCAGGGTGTGTTAACCAGCCATACAGGATATATAGTGTGGATAGTGGGCAGGGTGTGTTAACCAGCCATACAGGATATATAGTGTGGATAGTGGGCAGGGTGTGTTAACCAGGTATACAGGAAATATAGTGTGGATAGTGGGCAGGGTGTGTTAACCAGCCATACAGGATATATAGTGTGGATAGTGGACAGGATGTGTTAACCAGCCATACAGGATATATAGTGTGGATAGTGGACAGGATGTGTTAACCAGCCATACAGGAAATATAGTGTGGATAGTGGGCAGGGTGTGTTAACCAGCCATACAGGATATATAGTGTGGATAGTGGACAGGATGTGTTAACCAGCCATACAGGATATATAGTGTGGATAGTGGACAGGATGTGTTAACCAGCCATACAGGATATATAGTGTGGATAGTGGGCAGGATGTGTTAACCAGCCATACAGGATATATAGAGTGGATAGTGGACAGGATGTGTTAACCAGGTATACAGGAAATATAGTGTGGATAGTGGGCAGGATGTGTTAACCAGCCATACAGGATATATAGTGTGGATAGTGGGCAGGATGTGTTAACCAGCCATACAGGATATATAGTGTGGATAGTGGGCAGGATGTGTTAACCAGCCATACAGGATATATAGTGTGGATAGTGGGCAGGATGTGTTAACCAGCCATACAGGAAATATAGTGTGGATAGTGGACAGGATGTGTTAACCAGCCATACAGGACATATAGTGTGGATAGTGGGCAGGGTGTGTTAACCCGCCATACAGGAAATATAGTGTGAATAGTGGGCAGGATGTGTTAACCCGCCATACAGGAAATATAGTGTGGATAGTGGACAGGATGTGTTAACCAGCCATACAGGAAATATAGTGTTGATAGTGGACAGGATGTGTTAACCAGCCATACAGGAAATATAGTGTGGATAGTGGACAGGATGTGTTAACCAGCCATACAGGAAATATAGTGTAGATAGTGGGCAGGGTGTGTTAACCAGCCATACAGGAAATATAGTGTGGATAGTGGGCAGGATGTGTTAACCAGCCATACAGGAAATATAGTGTGGATAGTGGACAGGATGTGTTAACCAGCCATACAGGATATATAGTGTGGATAGTGGGCAGTGTGTGTTAACCCGCCATACAGGATATATAGTGTGGATAGTGGGCAGTGTGTGTTAACCAGCCATACAGGAAATATAGTGTGGATAGTGGGCAGGGTGAGTTAACCAGCCATACAGGAAATATAGTGTGGATAGTGGGCAGGGTGAGTTAACCCGCCATACAGGATATATAGTGTGGATAGTGGGCAGGGTGAGTTAACCCGCCATACAGGAAATATAGTGTGGATAGTGGGCAGGGTGAGTTAACCCGCCATACAGGATATATAGTGTGGATAGTGGGCAGGGTGTGTTAACCCGCCATACAGGATATATAGTGTGGATAGTGGGCAGGGTGTGTTAACCCGCCATACAGGATATATAGTGTGGATAGTGGGCAGTGTGTGTTAACCAGCCATACAGGATATATAGTGTGGATAGTGGGCAGTGTGTGTTAACCAGCCATACAGGATATATAGTGTGGATAGTGGACAGGGTGAGTTAACCAGCCATACAGGAAATATAGTGTGGATAGTGGGCAGGGTGAGTTAACCAGCCATACAGGAAATATAGTGTGGATAGTGGGCAGGATGTGTTAACCAGCCATACAGGACATATAGTGTGGATAGTGGGCAGGGTGTGTTAACCCGCCATACAGGACAGAACATATAGTATGGATAGTGGACAGGGTGTGTTAACCCGCCATACAGGATATATAGTGTGGATAGTGGACAGGGTGTGTTAACCAGGTATACAGGAAATATAGTGTGGATAGTGGACAGGGTGTGTTAACCAGCCATACAGGAAATATAGTGTGGATAGTGGGCAGGGTGTGTTAACCAGCCATACAGGA
>CM026388.1:1062747-1113467 GCA_014843695.1 Archivesica marissinica | reverse complement strand
GAAATATAGTGTGGATAGTGGGCAGGGTGTGTTAACCAACCATACAGGATATATAGTGTGGATAGTGGGCAGGGTGTGTTAACCAACCATACAGGAAATATAGTGTGGATAGTGGGCATGGTGTGTTAACCAGCCATACAGGGAATATAGTGTGGATAGTGGGCAGGATGTGTTAACCAGGTATACAGGACATATAGTGTGGATAGTGGGCAGGGTGTGTTAACCAGCCATACAGGATATATAGTGTGGATAGTGGGCAGTGTGTGTTAACCAGCCATACATGAACTATAGTGTGGATAGTGGGCAGGGTGTGTTAACAAGGTATACAGGATATATAGTGTGGATAGTGGACAGGATGTGTTAACCAGCCATACAGGATATATAGTGTGGATAGTGGGCAGGGTGTGTTAACCAGGTATACAGGAAATATAGTGTGGATAGTGGGCAGGGTGTGTTAACCAGGTATACAGGATATATAGTGTGGATAGTGGGCAGGGTGTTAACCAGCCATACAGGATATATAGTGTGGATAGTGGGCAGGGTGTGTTAACCAGCCATACAGGATATATAGTGTGGATAGTGGACAGGGTGTGTTAACCAGCCATACAGGATATATAGTGTGGATAGTGGGCAGGGTGTGTTAACCAGCCATACAGGAAATATAGTGTGGATAGTGGGCAGGGTGTGTTAACCAGGTATACAGGATATATAGTGTGGATAGTGGGCAGGGTGTGTTAACCAGCTATACAGGAAATATAGTGTGGATAGTGGGCAGGATGTGTTAACCAGCCATACAGGAAATATAGTGTGGATAGTGGGCAGGATGTGTTAACCAGCCATACAGGAAATATAGTGTGGATAGTGGGCAGGGTGTGTTAACCAGCCATACAGGATATATAGTGTGGATAGTGGACATGATGTGTTAACCAGCCATACAGGATATATAGTGTGGATAGTGGGCAGGGTGTGTTAACCAGGTATACAGGAAATATAGTGTGGATAGTGGGCAGGGTGTGTTAACCAGGTATACAGGATATATAGTGTGGATAGTGGACAGGATGTGTTAACCAGCCATACAGGAAATATAGTGTGGATAGTGGACAGGATGTGTTAACCAGCCATACAGGAAATATAGTGTGGATAGTGGGCAGGGTGTGTTAACCAGGTATACAGGATATATAGTGTGGATAGTGGACATGATGTGTTAACCAGCCATACAGGATATATAGTGTGGATAGTGGACATGATGTGTTAACCGCCATACAGGGAATATAGTGTGGATAGTGGGCAGGATGTGTTAACCAGGTATACAGGAAATATAGTGTGGATAGTGGGCAGGGTGTGTTAACCAGCCATACAGGAAATATAGTGTGGATAGTGGGCAGGGTGTGTTAACCAACCATACAGGATATATAGTGTGGATAGTGGACAGGATGTGTTAACCAGCCATACAGGATATATAGTGTGGATAGTGGGCAGGGTGTGTTAACCAGGTATACAGGAAATATAGTGTGGATAGTGGGCAGGGTGTGTTAACCAACCATACAGGATATATAGTGTGGATAGTGGACAGGATGTGTTAACCAGCCATACAGGAAATATAGTGTGGATAGTGGGCAGGGTGTGTTAACCAAGTATACAGGATATATAGTGTGGATAGTGGGCATGATGTGTTAACCAGCCATACAGGATATATAGTGTGGATAGTGGACAGGATGTGTTAACCAGCCATACAGGATATATAGTGTGGATAGTGGGCAGGATGTGTTAACCAGCCATACAGGATATATAGTGTGGATAGTGGGCAGGATGTGTTAACCAGCCATACAGGATATATAGTGTGGATAGTGGGCAGGATGTGTTAACCAGCCATACAGGAAATATAGTGTGGATAGTGGACAGGATG
The DNA here is from genome assembly GCA_014843695.1 of Archivesica marissinica. NCBI lineage: Eukaryota > Metazoa > Mollusca > Bivalvia > Venerida > Vesicomyidae > Archivesica > Archivesica marissinica. The sequence continues at coordinate 1,111,561 of CM026388.1, read as the reverse complement.
TGTTAACCAGCCATACAGGACATATAGTGTGGATAGTGGGCAGGGTGTGTTAACCCGCCATACAGGAAATATAGTGTGAATAGTGGGCAGGATGTGTTAACCCGCCATACAGGAAATATAGTGTGGATAGTGGACAGGATGTGTTAACCAGCCATACAGGAAATATAGTGTTGATAGTGGACAGGATGTGTTAACCAGCCATACAGGAAATATAGTGTGGATAGTGGACAGGATGTGTTAACCAGCCATACAGGAAATATAGTGTAGATAGTGGGCAGGGTGTGTTAACCAGCCATACAGGAAATATAGTGTGGATAGTGGGCAGGATGTGTTAACCAGCCATACAGGATATAGTGTGGATAGTGGGCAGTGTGTGTTAACCCGCCATACAGGATATATAGTGTGGATAGTGGGCAGTGTGTGTTAACCAGCCATACAGGAAATATAGTGTGGATAGTGGGCAGGGTGAGTTAACCAGCCATACAGGAAATATAGTGTGGATAGTGGGCAGGGTGAGTTAACCCGCCATACAGGATATATAGTGTGGATAGTGGGCAGGGTGAGTTAACCCGCCATACAGGAAATATAGTGTGGATAGTGGGCAGGGTGAGTTAACCCGCCATACAGGATATATAGTGTGGATAGTGGGCAGTGTGTGTTAACCCGCCATACAGGATATATAGTGTGGATAGTGGGCAGGGTGTGTTAACCCGCCATACAGGATATATAGTGTGGATAGTGGACAGTGTGTGTTAACCAGCCATACAGGATATATAGTGTGGATAGTGGGCAGGGTGTGTTAACCAGCCATACAGGAAATATAGTGTGGATAGTGGGCAGGATGTGTTAACCAGCCATACAGGACATATAGTGTGGATAGTGGGCAGGGTGTGTTAACCCGCCATACAGGACAATATAGTGTGGATAGTGGACAGGGTGTGTTAACCCGCCATACAGGAAATATAGTGTGGATAGTGGGCAGGGTGTGTTAACCAACCATACAGGATATATAGTGTGGATAGTGGACAGGATGTGTTAACCAGCCATACAGGATATATAGTGTGGATAGTGGGCAGGGTGTGTTAACCAGCCATACAGGATATATAGTGTGGATAGTGGACAGGATGTGTTAACCAGGTATACAGGATATATAGTGTGGATAGTGGGCAGGGTGTGTTAACCAGGTATACAGGAAATATAGTGTGGATAGTGGGCAGGGTGTGTTAACCAACCATACAGGAAATATAGTGTGGATAGTGGGCAGTGTGTGTTAACCAACCATACAGGATATATAGTGTGGATAGTGGACAGGATGTGTTAACCAGGTATACAGGATATATAGTGTGGATAGTGGGCAGTGTGTGTTAACCAACCATACAGGATATATAGTGTGGATAGTGGACATGATGTGTTAACCAGCTATACAGGATATATAGTGTGGATAGTGGGCAGGGTGTGTTAACCAGGTATACAGGAAATATAGTGTGGATAGTGGACAGGGTGTGTTAACCAACCATACAGGATATATAGTGTGGATAGTGGGCAGGGTGTGTTAACCAACCATACAGGATATATAGTGTGGATAGTGGGCAGGGTGTGTTAACCAGCCATACAGGATATATAGTGTGGATAGTGGACAGGATGTGTTAACCAACCATACAGGAAATATAGTGTGGATAGTGGACAGGGTGTGTTAACCAGCCATACAGGAAATATAGTGTGGATAGTGGCAGGATGTGTTAACCAACCATACAGGATATATAGTGTGGATAGTGGCAGGATGTGTTAACCAACCATACAGGACATATAGTGTGGATAGTGGGCAGGGTGTGTTAACCAACCATACAGGATATATAGTGTGGATAGTGGGCAGGGTGTGTTAACCAACCATACAGGATATATAGTGTGGATAGTGGACAGGATGTGTTAACCAACCATACAGGATATATAGTGTGGATAGTGGGCAGGGTGTGTTAACCAACCATACAGGATATATAGTGTGGATAGTGGGCAGGGTGTGTTAACCAACCATACAGGATATATAGTGTGGATAGTGGGCAGGATGTGTTAGCCAACCATACAGGATATATAGTGTGGATAGTGGGCAGGGTGTGTTAACCCGCCGTACAGGAAATATAGTGTGGATAGTGGACAGGGTGTGTTAACCAGGTATACAGGAAATATAGTGTGGATAGTGGACAGGATGTGTTAACCAGCCATACAGGAAATATAGTGTGGATAGTGGACAGGATGTGTTAACCAGCCATACAGGAAATATAGTGTGGATAGTGGACAGGATGTGTTAACCAGCCATACAGGAAATATAGTGTGGATAGTGGACAGGGTGTGTTAACCAGCCATACAGGATATATAGTGTGGATAGTGGACAGGGTGTGTTAACCAGCCATACAGGATATATAGTGTGGATAGTGGGCAGGGTGTGTTAACCAGCCATACAGGATATATAGTGTGGATAGTGGGCAGGGTGTGTTAACCAGCCATACAGGATATATAGTGTGGATAGTGGACAGGATGTGTTAACTAGGTATACAGGAAATATAGTGTGGATAGTGGACAGGATGTGTTAACCAGCCATACAGGATATATAGTGTGGATAGTGGACAGGATGTGTTAACCAACCATACAGGATATATAGTGTGGATAGTGGACAGGATGTGTTAACCAGCCATACAGGATATATAGTGTGGATAGTGGACAGGTTGTGTTAACCAGCCATACAGGATATATAGTGTGGATAGTGGGCAGGTTGTGTTAACCAGCCATACAGGAAATATAGTGTGGATAGTGGGCAGGGTGTGTTAACCAGCCATACACGAAATATAGTGTGGATAGTGGGCAGGGTGTGTTAACCAGCCATACACGAAATATAGTGTGGATAGTGAACGGTGATTTCCAGTGTCATACAGAATGTATTTTACAGGGAGGTATTTTGTAAAAGCGGCCAAATAACACACAAGTAGACAAAATAACACACAAGGAGACATAATAACAGACAAGGAGACAACACTACAGACAAGTAGACAAAATAACACACAAGGAGAAAAAAGACCAAGCTACGGTACCGTATACATATGGCAAGACCAAGCTACGGTACCGTACACATATGGCAAGACCAAGCTATGGTACCGTATACATATGGCAAGACCAAGCTACGGTACCGGATACATATGGCAAGACCAAGCTACGCTACCGAACACATATGGCAAGACCAAGCTACGGTACCGTACACATATGGCAAGACCAAGCTACGGTACCGTACATATATGGCAAGACCAAGCTACGGTACCGTACACATATGGCAAGACCAAGCTACGGTACCGTACACATATGGCAAGACCAAGCTACGGTACCGGACACATATGGCAAGACAAAGCTACGGTACCGGACACATATGGCAAGACCAAGCTACGGTACCGTACACATATGGCAAGACCAAGCTACGGTACCGTATACATATGGCAAGACCAAGCTACGGTACCGTACACATATGGCAAGACCAAGCTACGGTACCGTACACATATGGCAAGACCAAGCTACGGTACCGTACACATATGGCAAGACCAAGCTACGGTACCGTACACATATGGCAAGACCAAGCTACGGTACCGTACACATATGGCAAGACCAAGCTTTGGTACCGTATATATATCGCAAGACCAAGTTACAGTACCGTACACATATGGCAAGACCAAGCTACGGTACCGAACACATATGGCAAGACCAAGCTACGGTACCGGACACATATGGCAAGACCAAGCTACGGTACCGTACACATATGGCAATACCAAGTTACGGTACCGTACACATATGGCAAGACCAAGTTACGGTACCGTACACATATGGCAAGACCAAGTTACGGTACCGTACACATATGGCAAGACCAAGCTACGGTACCGTACACATATGGCAAGACCAAGTTACGGTACCGTACACATATGGCAAGACCAAGCTACGGTACTGGACACATATGGCAAGACCAAGTTACGGTACCGTACACATATGGCAAGACCAAGTTACGGTACCGTACACATATGGCAAGACCAAGCTACGGTACCGTACACATAAGGCAAGACCAAGCTACGGTACCGTACACATATGGCAAGACCAAGCTACGGTACCGTACACATATGGCAAGACCAAGCTACGATACCGTACACATATGGCAAGACCAAGCTACGCCCAACATGAACTGTGTGTCAATAATAACTGTTCAAGAGAGAAGTATAATACAATTATTCACTGAAGGTCAAACAAACAAATTACCTTTTTATTTTAAGCCGAAATGGATTTAGACCAACTGATGACAAAACATCATAACACAGTTGGTGAACACCATAAGTGAAACACATCATAACACAGTTGGTGAACACCATAAGTGAAACACACCATAACACAGTTGGTGAACACCATAAGTGAAACACACCATAACACAGTTGGTGAACACCATAAGTGAAACACATCATAACACAGTTGGTGAACACCATAAGTGAAACACACCATAACACAGTTGGTGAATACCATAAGTGAAACACATCATAACACAGTTGGTGAACACCATAAGTGAAACACAATAACACAGTTTGTGAACATCATAACACAGTTGGTGAACACCATACGTGAAACACATCATAACACAGTTGGTGAACACCATAAGTGAAACACATCATAACACAGTTGGTGAACACCATAAGTGAAACACATCATAACACAGTTGGTGAACATCATAAGTGAAACACATCATAACACAGTTGGTGAACATCATAAGTGAAACACATCATAACACAGTTGGTGAACACCATAAGTGAAACACATCATAACACAGTTGGTGAACATCATAACACAGTTGGTGAACACCATACGTGAAACACATCATAACACAGTTGGTGAACACCATACGTGAAACACATCATAACACAGTTGGTGAACATCATAACACAGTTGGTGAACACCATACGTGAAACACATCATAACACAGTTGGTGAACACCATACGTGAAACACATCATAACACAGTTGGTGAACACCATAAGTGAAAAACAATGGGAACAAAATGTTAAGGCATAAACTAATTGCATTTATTTATTTTATTCTATATAAATTTATTTTAGCTCGATTGCGAAACAAGTTCTTACAACTTATATTAATCTATCTCGAGACTTCATTCCTGATAGAACGCCACGAGGGAGGGAGAGAACAGGCATGTGGATTTTAAATGCCTTGCCTAAGGGCACACTTGTAATGGCTATTGTGGAGCGCGAACTCCGGGCCATTCGCACACCTGACGTGTTAACAATTCGAAATATATTAAACCAAAATACTTAGGATAAGTAATCCTCTGTAAATGTCAATGTGCAATCCATGTATCGATCTATGTATTGATTTATGTATTGATCTATGTATTGATTTATGTATTGATTTATGTATTGATTTATGTATTGATTTATGTATTGATTTATGTATTGATTTATGTATTGATTTATGTATTGATCTATGTATTGATTTATGTATTGAATTATGTATTGATTTATGTATTGATTTATGTATTGATTTATGTATTGATTTATGTATTGATTTATGTATTGATTTATGTATTGATTTATGTATTGACGCTAGAATGAATGTGTACATTGTTCATACTGCATATGACGCTAGAATGATGTGTACATTGTTCATACTGCAGATGACGCTAGAATGATGTGTACATTGTTTATACTGCAGATGACGCTAGAATGATGTGTACATTGTTCATACTGCAGATGACGCTAGAATGATGTGTACATTGTTTATACTGCAGAGGACGCTAGAATGATGTTACATTGTTCATACTGCAGAGGACGCTAGAATGATGTGTACATTGTTCATACTGCAGAGGACGCTAGAATGATGTTACATTATTCATACTGCAGAGGACGCTATAATGATGTTACATTATTCATACTGCAGATGACGCTAGAATGATGTGTACATTGTTTATACTGCAGTAGACGCTAGAATGATGTGTACATTGTTTATACTGCAGATGACGCTAGAAGGGTTGTGTTACAGGAGGGACAGTCGGACTATATAAATGCAAGTTACATCGATGTAAGTAACTACATGATAGATGTAAGTAACTAAATGATAGATGTAGGTAACTACATGATAGATGTAAGTAACTACATGATATATGTAAGTAACTACATGATAGATGTAGGTAACTACATGATAGATGTAAGTAACTACATGATAGATGTAGGTAACTACATGATATATGTAGGAATACATGATAGATGTAGGTAACTACATGATAGATGTAAGTAACTACATGATAGATGTAAGTAACTACATGATAAATGTAGGTAACTACATGCTAGATGTAGGTAACTACATGATAGATGTAAGTAACTACATGATATATGTAAGTAACTACATGATAGATGTAGGTAACTACATGATAGATGTAAGTAACTACATGATAGATGTAGGTAACTACATGATATATGTAGGTAAATACATGATAGATGTAGGTAACTACATGATAGATGTAAGTAACTACATGATAGATGTAAGTAACTACATGATAGATGTAAGTAACTACATGATAAATGTAGGTAACTACATGCTAGATGTAGGTAACTACATGATAGATGTAAATTACTACATGCCAGATGTAGGTAACTACATGATATATGTAAGTAACTACATGCTAGATGTAGGTAACTACATGCTAGATGTAGGTAACTACATGCTAGATGTAGGTAACTACATGATAGATGTAAGTAACTACATGATAGATGTAAGTAATTACATGATATATGTAAGTAACTACATGATAGATGTAAGTAATTACATGATATATGTAAGTATCTACATGATAGGCCATGCATAGGATTTATATATATATATATATGTGTGTATTCTAGAGTAATATACTAGGCTATGTATAGTATGTATGTGTATATATATGTGTGTATACTAGAGTAATATACTAGGCCATGCATAGGATGTATGTGTATATATATATGTGCATACTAGAGTAATATACTAGGCCATGCATAGGATGTATGTGTATATATATGTGTGTATACTAGTGTAATATACTAGGCCATGCATAGGATGTATGTGTATATATATGTACATTTATTTACAGGGCTATAAGAAGGTAAAGGCGTACATTGCTTCAATAGGTATGTATTTAGGGCATGTATGTCCCAAAAGTATGTATGCTTCAATGGGTTTGTATGAGGGGTATGTATGCTTCAATGGGTATGTATGAGGGGCATGTATGCTTCAATGGGTATGTATGAGGGGTATGTATGCTTCAAGGGGTATGTATTAGGTGCATGTATGCTTCAATGGGTATGTATGAGGGGTATGTATGCTTCAATGGGTATGTATGCTTCAATGGGTATGTATGTGGGGCATGTATGAGGGGTATGTATGCTTCAATGGGTATGTATGAGGGGTATGTATGCTTCAATGGGTATGTATGTGGGGTATGTATGCTTCAATGGGTATGTATGTGGGGCATGTATGCTTCAATGGGTATGTATGAGGGGTATGTATGCTTCAATGGGTATGTATGAGGGGTATGTATGCTTCAATGGGTATGTATGTGGGGCTTGTATGCTTCAATGGGTATGCATGAGGGGTATGTATGTTTCAATGGGTATGTATGCTTCAATGGGTATGTATGAGGGGTATGTATACTTCAATGGGTATGTATGTGGGGTATGTATGCTTCAATGGGTATGTATGAGGGGTATCTATGCCTCAATGGGTATGTATGTGTGGGCATGTATGCTTCAATGGGTATGTATGAGGTGCATGTATGTCTCAATGGGTATGTATAAGGGGTATGTATGCTTCAATGGGTATGTATGAGGGGTATGTATGCTTCAATGGGTATGTATGAGCGGTATGTATGTTTCAATGGGTATGTATGCTTCAATGGGTATGTATGAGGGGTATGTATACTTCAATGGGTATGTATGTGTGGGCATGTATGCTTCAATGGGTATGTATGAGGGATATGTATGTGCTTTAACATTGATATTATTTGTAGGTGTGTATGTTTTAACATTGCTATTATGTTTGTGTATGTGTACTTTAACATTGATATTATGTTTGTGTATGTGTACTTTAACATTGATATAATCTATGGGTGTGTATGGTGTAACATTGCTATTATGTGTGGGTATGTGTGTTTTTAACATTGATATTATGTATGTGTTTGTGTGTTCTAACATTGATATTACGTGTGGGTGTGTTTGTTTTAACATTGTTATTATGTATGTGTTAGTTTTTTAACATTGATATTACGTGTGTGTGTGTTTTAACATTGATATTATGTGTGGGTGTGTGTGTTTTAGCATTGATATTATATGTGGGTGTGTGGGTTTTAGCATTGATATTACGTGTGTTGGTGTGTGTTTTAACATTGATATTACGTGTGGGTGTATGTGTCTTAACATTGGTATTATGCATGTGTGTGTGTTTCGACATTGGTATTACGTGTGTGTGTTTTAACATTGATAGTATGTGTGTGTTTTAACATTGATATTACGTATGGGTGTGTGTGTTTGAACATTGATATTATGTAATGAAATAAACGTAATTGTTTCAGGACCAACAGTTGATCACATGGGTGATTTCTCGGTGTTCTGGAGAATGATATTGCAAGAACGAGTTGGCATAATTGTTATGTTGACAAACCTAAAAGAGTTAGGGGTATGTAACTGTGACCGGATATTGCATATACCATTGAGTCAGGGGCACGTAACTGTGACCGGATATTGCATATACCATAGCGTCAGGGGCACGTAACTGTGACCGGATATTGCATATACTATAGAGTCAGGGGCATGTAACTGTGACAGAACATTGCATATACCATAGAGTCAGGGGCACCTAACTGTGACAGGATATTGCATATACCATAGAGTCAGGGGCACGTAACTGTGACAGGATATTGCATATACCATAGAGTCAGGGGCACGTAACTGTGACAGGATATTGCATATACCATAGAGTCAGGGGCACGTAACTGTGACAGGATATTGCATATACCATAGAGTCAGGGGCACGTAACCTTGACAGGATATTGCATATACCATATAGTCAGGGTCACGTACCTGTGACAGGATATTGCTTATACCATAGAGTCAGGGACACGTAACTGTGACAGGATATTGCATATACCATAGAGTCAGGAGCACGTAACTGTGACAGGATATTGCATATACCATAGAATCAGGGGCACGTAACTGTGACAGTATATTGCATATACCATAGAGTCAGGGGCACGTAACTGTGACAGGATATTGCATATACCATAGTGTCAGGGGCACGTAACTGTGACAGGATATTGCATATACCATAGAGTCGGGGACACGTAACTGTGACCGGACATTGCATATACCATAGAGTCAGGGGCACGTAACTGTGACAGGATATTGCATATACCATATAGTCAGGGGCACGTAACTGTGACAGGATATTGCATATACAATAGAGTCAGGGGCACGTAACTGTGACAGGATATTGCATATACCATAGAGTCAAGGGCACGTAACTGTGACAGGATATTGCATATACCATATAGTCAGGGGCACGTAACTGTGACATGATATTGCATATACCATAGAGTCAGGGGCACGTAACTGTGACAGGATATTGCATATACCATAGAGTCAGGGGCACGTCACTGTGACAGGATATTGCATATACCATAGAGTCAGGAGCACGTAACTGTGACAGGATATTGCATATACCATAGAATCAGGGGCACGTAACTGTGACAGTATATTGCATATACCATAGAGTCAGGGGCACGTAACTGTGACAGGATATTGCATATACCATAGAGTCAGGGGCACATAACTGTGACAGGATATTGCATATACCATAGAGTCAGGGACACGTAACTGTGACCGGACATTGCATATACCATAGAGTCAGGGGCACGTAACTGTGACAGGATATTGCATATAACATAGAGTCAGGGGCACGTAACTGTAACAGGATATTGCATATACAATAGAGTCAGGGGCACGTAACTGTGACAGGATATTGCATATACCATAGAGTCAAGGGCACGTAACTGTGACAGGATATTGCATATACCATAGAGTCAGGGGCACGTAACTGTGACAGGATATTGTATATACCATAGAGTCAGGGGCACGTAACTGTGACAGGATATTGCATATACCATAGAGTCAGGGGCACGTAACTGTGACAGGATATTGCATATACCATAGAGTCAGGGGCACGTAACTGTGACAGGATATTGCATATACCATAGAGTCAGGGGCACGTAACTGTGACAGGATATTGCATATACCATAGAGTCAGGGGCACGTAACTGTGACAGGATATTGCATATACAATAGAGTCAGGGGCACGTAACTGTGATAGGATATTGTATATACCATAGAGTCAGGAGCACGTAACTGTGACAGGATATTGCATATACCATAGAATCAGGGGCACGTAACTGTGACAGTATATTGCATATACCATAGAGTCAGGGGCACGTAACTGTGACATGATATTGCATATACCATAGAGTCAGGGGCACATAACTGTGACAGGATATTGCATATACCATAGAGTCAGGGACACGTAACTTTGACCGGACATTGCATATACCATAGAGTCAGGGGCACGTAACTGTGACAGGATATTGCATATAACATAGAGTCAGGGGCACGTAACTGTGACAGGATATTGCATATACAATAGAGTCAGGGGCACGTAACTGTGACAGGATATTGCATATACCATAGAGTCAAGGGCACGTAACTGTGACAGGATATTGCATATACCATATAGTCAGGGGCACGTAACTGTGACAGGATATTGCATATACCATAGAGTCAGGGGCACGTAACTGTTACAGGATATTGCATATACCATAGAGTCAGTGGCACGTAACTGTGACAGGATATTGCATATACCATAGAGTCAGGGGCACGTAACTGTGACAGGATATTGCATATACCATAGGGTCAGGGGCACGCAACTGTTACAGAACATTGCACATACCATAGAATCAGGGGCACGTAACTGTGACAGAACATTGCATATACTATAGCGTCAGGGGCACGTAACTGTGACAGAACATTGCATATACCATCGAGTCAGGGGCACGTAACTGTGACCGGATATTGCATATACCATACTGTCAGGGGCACGTAACTGTGACAGGATATTGCAAATACTATAGAGTCAGGGGCACGTAACTGTGACAGGATATTGCATATACCATAGAGTCAGGGTCACGTAACTGTAACCGGATATTGCATATACCATAGAGTCAGAGGCACGTAACTGTGACCGGATATTGCATATACCATAGAGTCAGGGGCACATAACCTTGACAGGATATTGCATATACCATATAGTCAGGGGCACGTACCTGTGACAGGATATTGCATATACCATAGAGTCAGGGGCACGTAACTGTGACAGGATATTGCAAATTCTATAGAGTCAGGGGCACGTAACTGTGACAGGATATTGCATATACCATAGAGTCAGGGTCACGTAACTGTGACCGGATATTGCATATACCATAGAGTCAGGGGCACGTAACTGTGACCGGATATTGCATATACCATAGAGTCAGGGGCACATAACCTTGACAGGATATTGCATATACCATATAGTCAGGGGCACGTACCTGTGACAGGATATTGCATATACCATAGAGTCAGGGGCACGTAACTGTGACAGGATATTGCATATACCATAGAGTCAGGAGCACGTAACTGTGACAGGATATTGCATATACCATAGAATCAGGGGCACGTAACTGTTACAGTATATTGCATATACCATAGAGTCAGGGGCACGTAACTGTGACAGGATATTGCATATACCATAGAGTCAGGGGCACGTAACTGTGACAGGATATTGCATATACCATAGAGTCAGGGGCACGTAACTGTGACAGGATATTGCATATACCATAGAGTCAGGGGCACGTAACTGTGACAGGATATTGCATATACCATAGAGTCAGGGGCACGTAACTGTGACAGGATATTGCATATACAATAGAGTCAGGGGCACGTATCTCTGACAGGATATTGCATATACCATAGAGTCAAGGGCACGTAACTGTGACAGAATATTGCATATACCATAGAGTCAGGGGCACGTAACTGTGACAGGATATTGCATATACCATAGAGTCAGGGGCACGTAACTGTGACAGGATATTGCATATACTATAGAGTCAGGGGCACGTAACTGTATCAGGATATTGCATATACCATAGAGTCAGGGGCACGTAACTGTGACAGGATATTGCATATACAATAGTCAGGGGCACGTAACTGTGACAGGATATTGCATATACCATAGAGTCAGGGGCACGTAACTGTGACAGGATATTGTATATACTATAGAGTCAGGGGCACATAAATGTGACAAACATTGCATATACTATAGCGTCAGGGGCACGTAACTGTGACAGAACATTGCATATACCATATAGTCAGGGGCACGTAACTGTGGCCGTATGTTGCATATACCATAGAGTCAGTGGCACGTAACTGTGACAAACATTGCATATACCATAGTTTCAGGGGCACGTAACTGTGACAGAACATTGCACATACTATAGAGGCAGGGGCACGTAACTGTGACGGAATATTGCATATACCATAGAGTCAGGGGCACGTAACTGTGACAGAACATTGCATATACCATAGAGTCAGGGGCACGTACCTGTGACAGGATATTGCTTATACCATACTGTCAGGGGCATGTAACTGTAACAGAACATTGCATATACCATAGAGTCAGGGACACGTAACTGTGACAGGATATTGTTTATTCAGTGTATGTGCATATTATATGTAACATCTACAATGTACGTGCGTATATGTAGCATCTACAGTGTATGTTCATATACGTAACATCTACAGTGTATGTGCATATATGTAGCATCTACAATGTATGTGCATATACGTAACATCTACAGTGTATGCGCATATATGTAGCATCTACAGTGTATGTGCATATACGTAACATCTACAGTGTATGTACATATACGTAACATCTACAGTGTATGTGCATATACGTAACATCTACAGTGTATATGCATACTATACGTAACATCTACAGTGTATGTGCATATGCGTAACATCTACCGTATATGTGCATACTATATGTAACATCTACAATGTATGTGCATATACGTAACATCTACAATGTATATGCATACTATACGTAACATCTACAGTGTATGTGCATATACGTAACATATACAGTGTATGTGCATATACGTAACATCTACAGTGTATGTGCATATATGTAACATCTACAGTGTATGTGCATATACGTAACATCTACAGTGTATGTGCATACAATACGTAACATCTACAGTGTATATGCATATGCATAACATCTACAGTGTATGTGCATACTATATGTAACATCTACAATGTATGTGCATACTATACGTAACATCTACAGTGTATGTGCATATACGTAACATCTACAGTGTATGTGCATATATGTAACATCTACAGTGTATGTGCATATACGTAACATCTACAGTGTATATGCATATGCGTAACATCTACAGTGTATGTGCATATACGTAACATCTAACGTGTATGTGCATACTATATGTAACATCTACAGTGTATATGCATACTATATGTAACATCTACAGTGTATGTGCATACTATACGTAACATCTACAGGGTATGTGCATATGCGCAACATCTACAGTGTATGTGCATATACGTAACATCTACAGTGTATGTGCATACTATTCGTAACATATACAGTGTATGTACATACTATATGTAACATCTACAGTGTATGTACATACTGTATGTAACATCTACAGTGTATGTGCATATACGTAACATCTACAGTGTATGTGTATACTATATGTAACATCTACAGTATATGTGCATACTATATGTAACATCTGCAGTGTATGTGCATACTATGTGTAACATCTACAGTGTATGTGCATACTATGTGTAACATCTGCAGTATATGTGCATACTATATGTAACATCTACAGTGTATGTGCATACTATGTGTAACATCTACAGTGTATGTGCATACTATACGTAACATCTACAGTGTATGTGCATATACGTAACATCTACAGTGTATGCGCATACTATGCGTAACATCTACAGTATATGTGCATATACGTAACATCTACAGTTTATGTGCATATACGTAACATATACAGTGTATGTGCATATACGTAACATCTACAGTGTATGTGCATATACGTAACATCTACAGTGTATGTGCATATACGTAACATCTACAGTGTATGTACTTACTATATGTAACATCTACAGTGTATGTGCATACTATGCGTAACATCTACAGTGTATGTGCATATATGTAACATCTACAGTGTATGTGCATATATGTAACATCTACAGTGTATATGCATACTATATGTAACATATACAGTGTATGTGCATATACGTAACATATACAGTGTATGTGCATATACGTAACATCTACAGTGTATGTGCATACTATATGTAACATCTACAGTGTATGTGCATATACGTAACATCTGCAGTGTATGTGCATATACGTAACATCTACAGTGTATGTGCATATACGTAACATCTACAGTGTATGTGCATACTATACGTAACATATACAGTGTATGTGCATACTATACGTAACATATACAGTGTATGTGCATATACGTAGCATCTACAGTGTATGTGCATATACGTAACATCTACAGTGTATGTGCATATACGTAACATCTACAGTGTATGTGCATATACGTAACATCTGCAGTGTATGTGCATATACGTAACATCTACAGTGTATGTGCATATACGTAACATCTACAGTGTATGTGCATATACGTATCATCTACAGTGTATGTGCATATACGTAACATCTACAGTGTATGTGCATATACGTAACATCTACAGTGTATGTGCATACTATACGTAACATCTACAGTGTATATGCATATACGTAACATCTACAATGTATGTGCATATACATAACATCTACAGTGTAAGTGCATATTGTACGTAACATCTACAGTGTATGTGCATAATGTAAGTAACCTCTACAGTGTATTGGCATATTATATGTAATATCTACAGGGTGTGTGCATATTATATGTAACATCTACTCTCTATTGGCATATTATATGTAACATATACAGGGTGTGTGCATATTATATGTAACATCTACGGTATATTGGCATATTATATTTAACATCTACAGGGTGTGTGCATATTATATGTAACATCTATAGTTATTTTAGGCAATTTTATCCATAAAGCACTAACAACCTTGTAATTCATGCATCGTCTTATTGCACTACAGGTATCAAAATGTGACAAGTACTGGCCGAATTCCGAGTCAAGTGAGCTGTATGATGACGTAATGGTCACGTGTCAATCTGAAATCGTATACACTGATTATACGAAAAGAGTGTTCATCATCGAGGTATGGAACAATTAATTGTACTCGACTAAAAAACCTATTTTGCAACCCTACAGCTTTAAGGTGTCTACCCTCTACATATGTCTATGTGAGTATTTGTGGTGTCTATACTATACATATGTATTTGTGAGTATTTGTGGTGTCTATACTATACATATGTATTTGTGAGTATTTGTGGTGTCTATACTATACATATGTCTATGTGAGTATTTGTGGTGTCTATACTATACATATGTATTTGTGAGTATTTGTGGTGTCTATACTATACATATGTCTATGTGAGTATTTGTGGTGTCTATACTATACATATGTCTATGTGAGTATTTAAGGTGTCTATATTATACATATGTATATGTGAGTATTTGTGGTGTCTATACTATACATATGTCTATGTGAGCATTTGTGTCTATACTATACATATGTCTATGTGAGTATTTAAGGTGTCTATACTATACATATGTCTATGTGAGTATTTAAGGTGTCTATGCTATACATATGTCTATGTGAGTATTTAACGTGTCTATACTATACATATGTCTATATGATTATTTGTAGTGTCTATTCTATACATATGTCTATGTGAGTATTTGTGGTGTATATTCTATACTAACTAGAGTAGCTCATGGTTGTTGAGTATGCACTTTATTGTACAGACCTAAACTCTTCAGGAATCCACTAATTGAAGGTCCAGGAACAATATTTGGTTGGTAACACATTTGCCACCGACGGCGAAATAGCTGAAATGGCCACACCCCTTTTTGGGCCACGTCCCCTTAACGCCGTGACTGTATCTACAGAACCGTTGGACCTAGGAGGTTGCCCGACCACTCAAAATTTGCGCAATGGCCACATTATGGGGGTCACAATACATTTTCATATCCAAAAGTCAATGGTTTTTGAGATAATTGCCAAAAACCGATTTCAGCATGTTACGCACTACAATATTATCATATCATGACACTGTTCTAGTCATATTTCAGAACCAACCGAGAGATAGCGATTCTGAAGACATTCAGATGACAAGCTGCTCAACACCACTAGGAAAGAGAAAGTTTGCTGATGTGCTGCCATGTCAGGTCATTGAGAAGTCACACCTTGTCAAAGGCACTGGTGATATACCGGAGACATTTTCAACTACACCATACAAGGATAATCGAAACCACAGTGTTGATGATGATTATTTCCTTTGGTGCATGGCAAGACAGAAGTACACCGATCGCGAGGAGGGCTCTTTTCCTAGCTTCACAGCAACAATGAGTGCACTCCAGGATCCACTGAAGTTTGATGTTACAAAGACGTCATTTGTACCCATCCTTCCATATGTCGCAACCGAAATGGACACAATATTTACATCCATGATAAACTTTCAGGATGTCTTGAAGCAGAAGAATGCCGTGTCAGGGGCATTGTGGTCTGATGAAGGGGTATATGCAATCGCCAAGGAAATCCAGCTGTTGAAGCCAGATCAGTTTGGTAACATATTCCTTGGAATGGGACCATTTCACATGGAGAAGATTGTCATCGCTTGCCTTGGGAAGTTTTTAGGCTGTATCGGTATTGATCTGGCTTTGATTGAGACTGAAGCGTTTGGCAAGCTCGTTGTAGAGAATAGTGTCATGACTGGAGGTCACTATTGCAAAGGCAAGGAGCGAATGAGTCTTGTAGCAGAGGTGATGACAGTTCTTATGTTTGAGAAGTTTCAACCTGACCAGGACAGTACTAGTTGTGAATTAGACCAGCAAATAGAGACCATGGAAACTAAGATGCAGCAGGCTTTAGATGCTGACCATACAGAGTTCAGAGAGATTTGGGAAGAAAGCAAGATCTTACATGCAGACTTGAAGAAGTCTTTCACAGAATGGAAAGAAACGGCCTGTAATGAGAATGTGAGGTACTGGAGCTTGTTTCTGGATGAGCTATATCCTATCCTGAGAGATCTTACACACTCTATTCGGCAAGGCGATTGGCATCTTTTCGTTTCAGCTGTGCGGAGGTGCATGCCTTTGTTCTTCGGGTTTGGCCGGACAAACTATAGCAGATGGGGTACGCTGTTCCTTGAAGATTGCCTGGACCTACAAAGGAAGTTCCCGGGTATCTACAGATGCTTTACAGATGGTGGATGGGTGATGTACCACACTCCCTGACAAGGCAGTGCAGTAGGATTTGACATGGTACTCGAGAAGTGTTACAATAAACCCGCCAAGGTTGCTGGAGGTATCATTGGGATGACGAGACAGAAAGAAGCAGTAGCCTTATGGAATCTCCTAAAGCATGAGAAAGATCTTCATGTGGCACAGCTGCTGGAATGGTGCAACTTGGGAGACAAAGATGACAGTGAGCTGAGCCTACACCATGAGTTCAATCGAAGTTCTACGAAGATTGGCCATGTTCGTGCAAAGACGCTTCTGGATTACATAAAATCCATCAACAATCCGTTCGACGCTGGAATCAGACTTCAGAACATCTCTACAGGAGCTGACATTCCCCAGGAGGTTGTCAACGGATTACTTGAATGCCTGGAAATTGGTGAGAAGAGTTATGAAGAGTTTGTTGAGACCAGATTTCAGGATAAGGAGAAGCACCTACATGATACAATCCCTACCAACCGCAAGACTGTTTTCGTGAAACGTACTTCTACTCCGTCCACAGCGAAGAAATCGATGGCGAAAAAGGATACAGCGGAAACGAATAGGTACATTGACTATGCTAGAGAAAGTGGGTACAGCATGGTAGAACTCCTGACGTATGAATTGACCAGCACATCCCAGTTCCTCACCACTGAATGTAAAGATGGCATCAAATTGAAGAAGCCCGATAAAGCCTCCTTAGCCAGGGAACTTGTCAGTCACCTTCCACAGGAGACGAGGAATGTAAAGAGTGACGCTCAGATGACAATAGTGGACTTCATGGCACTTGTGCGTAAACTACCGATGAAAAAGATGGGCCTTCACACGTTCGGGGAATTGGCTGAGAGTCTTTCCAACAGGATTCTTGCTACAGGCTCCGTGTCCACAAGAATAGACATTATTTTTGATGTTTATCAAAAATCATCAATCAAGCAAATGGAACGGGCACAGAGAAGTTCCTCAGAACAAATCACAATCACCATTCGGTCTGACAATCAGAAACTCCCTGTCGATCTTGATATGTTCTGGAGCTCAATGTTGAACAAAGTTCGGTTGCAGGAGTATGTCTTCAAGTGAATTCTGCAGAATGTCGAGTCGGACAAGGAAATCTTCTTTGGAGGAGTATATGGGGGTGAATGCAGGAAACTGTTAGCTGGTACTGAAACACAGATCGCAGAGCTCTCAAGCAACCAAGAAGAAGCCGACGACAGAATCATGTTCCATATTAATGATGGTGTTATGAAACACGGGGTTCAATCAGTCTTGGTCGACTCGCCTGACACAGATGTCTTTGTCAACCTCATCTTCCACTTCAACACAACCTGGCAACTACAAAAGCTGTACGTGAAGCTTGGTAACCGGAAAACAAAGAAAACTGTACCAGTCCACCTGTTGGTTGATCAACTGGACAACGGTTTAGTGTCGTGTCTCCCAGCCATTCATGCTCTCAGCGGTTGCGACAGTACCAGCAAGGTGGGTCCAAAGCTGTCTGGCCTGAAAGCATCCATCGATCTCTCCCTACTGGAAGGGTTTGGTGTAGAAGAACTGTCACCACAGATAACAAGCAATGCTGAAAAGTTCCTTGTGTCTGGATTAAAGAAGACCGACTGTTCCACTTTCGATGAATATCGATGGGAGCAGTACCACAACTCCAAGAAAGAACTGGACTTCAACCAGTTTGTGTGCTGTTCATCAACGCTACGAGAACACATAAAGCGAGCATATATTCAGTGTAAGATGTGGTTGCAAGCCCCAACTCCTGCCGTCACCAAACCAGATCCACTCCAGTATGGGTATGAAGCAACGGACGTTGGCATAACACCAGTGATACTGCCAGTATCGTGCAGGCCCGATGACCTGCCTCCTCCATGCAAATGCCCAAGAGCATGTATGAGTACCAAAAAGTGCACTTGCAGAGACAGGAACATTAAATGTGTGACGTTGTGTGGCTGTAGTAAAGGCGAAAAGTGTAGAAATCCAATTAATTAAATTCCAAAATAGGACGATGCAAAATATATATGCAAAATAAAATATATATGCAAAATAAAAGGTATAACAGGTTATGATAAAGTGTCATATAATGTTGTGGCCTTGGTGGTATCATACAATTGTAGTTCGTAACATGTTGAAATCGGTTTTTGGCAATTATCTCAAAACCCATTGACTTTTGGATATGAAAATGTATTGTGACCCCCATAATGTGGCCATTGCGCACATTTTGAGTGGTCGGGCAACCTCCTAGGTCCAACGGTTCTGTAGATACAGTCACGGCGTTAAGGGGGCGTGGCCCAAAAAGGGGTGTGGCCATTTCAGCTATTTCGCCGTCGGTGGCAAATGTGTTACCAACCAAATATTGTTCCTGGACCTTCAATTAGTGGATTCCTGAAGAGTTTAGGTCTGTACAATAAAGTGCATACTCAACCACCATGAGCTACTAGAGATACATATGTCTATGTGAGTATTTGTGTCTATACTATACATATGTCTATGTGAGTATTTAAGGTGTATATGCTATACATATGTCTATGTGAGTATTTAAGGTGTCTATTCTATACATATGTCTATGTGAGTATTTGTGGTGTCTATGCTATACATATGTCTATGTGAGTATTTAATGTGTCTCTACTATACATATGTCTATGTGAGTATTTAAGGTGTCTCTACTATACATATGTCTATGTGAGTATTTAAGGTGTCTATGCTATACATATGTCAATGTGAGTATTTGTGGTGTCTATGCTATACATATGTCTATGTGAGTATTTGTGGTGTCTATGCTATACATATGTCTATGTGAGTATTTGTGGTGTCTATTCTATACATATGTCTATGTGAGTATTTGTGGTGTCTATGCTATACATATGTATTTGTGAGTATTTGTGGTGTCTATACTATACATATGTCTGTGTGAGTATTTAAGATGTCTATACTATACATATGTCTATGTTAGTATTTAAGGTGTCTCTACTATACATATGTCTATATGAGTATTTGTGGTGTCTATACTATACATATGTCTATGTGAGTATTTGTGTCTATACTATACATATGTCTATGTGAGTATTTGTGGTGTCTATACTATACAGATGTCTATGTGAGTAGTTGTGGTGTCTATACTCTACATATGTCTATGTGAGTATTTAAGGTGTCTCTACTATACATATGTCTATGTGAGTATTTAAGGTGTCTATACTTTACATATAATACTATAATTCTTATGCAACTTGTCCCCAGTGTTAACTTTAGTAAACAGCCATTTACTTAGTTATTGGTGACTTTGTTATAAAAAATACCCATAAAAGGGAGGTAATTTACAAATTTCAGTTCCCTTTCGTTTGTGGCCATAGGGATTCGCACCTACAGCGTGGGCGTGTTTTACGTTTACTTATCGTCGCTACCGGTTTCCCATATGAGCGACGTCTCCTAAAGAGATTAGTCATTTTATATTTTGGAGGATAGTGTAATGATACAGAAAAGAGACCCATTCGAGAGTCGCCTGTAGTTATTTTACGTCACGGTGTAAAGCACCGACACGAGACCTCAGTTTAAAGTACCATCTGAAAAACTGTTACAGCGGCCAGGGACAGGCGATATGAATGCGACGACCGTAACCTCTCTGCCGCGGTGCTCCAGTTAATGTAATTGTCTACACTTCAGAAATCCTCAGAAAGACGAACAGTTTATCATATGCATTTCACGTCGTGGCCAGATAAACGTACCCCTGATAAAGTGTCCAGTTTGGCAGAATTCCGGCAAAACGTAAACAGTATAACAGCGGATTGCCATGGTCCAATCGTGGTCCATTGCAGGTACAAAACACATTATTCACCACACGCAAGCAAACCAACAAACCTGTATTTATATGTATTCCTTGTATGCCATTCTTCATCTCAGTCAAATCATGTCTCTGCGTGTAATTTGATTTAAACTAATATCTCGGCATGTAGTTATGTTTAAACTTATGTCTCGGCGGGTAATTAGGTTTTAGTTTATTTATGTCTCAGTGGGTAATTAGGTTTAAGCGTATGTTTCGGCTGGTAGTTATGGTTTATGCATATAATTGATGCACTGCCCTGTGGTTACCGGCAACAAATGACGTTCTACTGCCCTGTGGTTACCGGCAACAAGTGATGTTCTACTGCCCTGTGGTTATCGGCAACAAGTGACGTTCTACTGCTCTGTGGTTACCGGCAACAAGTGACGTTCTACTGCCCTGTGGTTACCGGCAACAAGTGACGTTCTACTGCCCTGTGGTTACCGGCAACAAGTGACGTTCTACTGCCCTGTGGTTACCGGCAACAAGTGACGTTCTACGGGCCTGTGGTTACCGGCAACAAGTGACGTTCTACTGCCCTGTGGTTCACGGCAACACGTGACGTTCTATTGCCCTGTGGTTACCGGCAACACGTGACGTTCTACGGGCCTGTGGTTACCGGTAACAAGTGACATTCTACGGGCCTGTGGTTCCCGGCAACAAGTGACGTTCTACTGCTCTGTGGTTACCGGCAACAAGTGACGTTATACTGCCATGTGGTTCCCGGCAACAAGTGACGTTATACTGCCATGTGGTTCCCGGCAACAAGTGACGTTCTACTGCCATGTGGTTACCGGCAACAAGTGACGTTCTACGGTATGTGGTTCCCGACAACAAATGACGTTCTACGGGCCTGTGGTTCCCGGCAACAAGTGACGTTCTACGGGCCTGTTGTTCCCGGCAACAAGTGACGTTCTACGGGCATGGCTTAGTTTAGCTTAATGTCCGCATTTTATTATAGCTCCTTCAGATATTGTGTCGCCTAAATCATAAGTTAAATCGAGAATGTTTCTGTTTTTATATCGAACATTTTATTTATATTAAGTGCTGGAGTTGGCCGAACTGGGACGTACCTAGCGTTGGATATGTTGACCAATGAAGGCGTGTCGGAGGGATACGTGGACATACTGGCTTGCGTTAGGAATCTAAGGGAAGAGCGCGTCAACATGGTCCAAACATTGGTAAGCTGGACATATGTGTGTGTGCGGTTTACGTTTATTTATCATGGTTATAGGTTGCCCATATGAGAGATTAGTAGTTTTATATTTTATAAGATAATGCAATGATACAGACAGTGACACATTCTAGAATCTCCTCTAGTTCTTTTACGTGTACGGTGTAAGGCACCGACACGAGACCTCAGATCTGAAAGGCTGTTAATTTTATTATGGTCAGGCGGGTGATCGAACCTGCGATCACTGGATTTCCAGTCCAACCTATTAACCACTGGAATACTGCTCCGTCTTGTTAGTAAACAGTTATATGCTGGACATATGTAGTGTTTGTAAACAGCAGTATGCTGGACATATGTAATGTTTGTATACAGCAGTATGCTGGACATATGTAGTGTTTGTAAACAGCAGTATGCTGGACATATGTAGTGTTTGTAAACAGCAGTATGCTGGACATATGTAGTGTTTGTATACAGCAGTATGCTGGACATATGTAGTGTTTGTAAACAGCAGTATGCTGGACATATGTAGTGTTTGTAAACAGCAGTATGCTGGACATATGTAGTGTTTGTAAACAGCAGTATGCTGGACATATGTAGTTTTTGTAAACAGTTGTATGCTGGACATATGTAGTGTTTGTAAACTGTTGTATGCTGGATATATATAGTGTTTGTAAACTGTTGTATGCTGGACATATGTAGTGTTTGTAAACTATTGTATGTTGGACATATGTAGTGTTTGTAAACAGCAGTATGCTGGACATATGTAGTGTTTGTAAACAGCAGTATGCTGGACATATGTAGTGTTTGTATACAGCAGTATGCTGGACATATGTAGTGTTTGTAAACAGCAGTATGCTGGACATATATAGTGTTTGTAAACAGCAGTATGCTGGACATATGTAGTGTTTGTAAACAGCAGTATGCTGGACATATGTAGTGTTTGTAAACAGCAGTATGCTGGACATATGTAGTCTTTGTAAACAGCAGTATGCTACTCACTCCCCAACTCCCTCAACTCCCCAACTCCCTCTACTCCCCAACTCCCTCTACTCCCCAACTCCCTCTACTCCCCAACTCCCTCTACTCACCAACTCCCTCTACTCATTAACTCCCTCTACTCCCCAACTCCCTCTACTCCCCAACTCCCTCTACTCCCCAACTCCCTCTACTCCCCAACTCCCTCTGTACAATAGTTCATCTACTGACGAACATTCGGCATACCAGTTGGATAGCTGCCTAATTTTAAATAATTCAGCACACCGAGTGGGAGGGGTACGATATATTGTTTACCATTCCATGATGACGGAACTGTTATACTTTCAGGAACAGTACAAGTATCTTCATGAAGCCCTCGTTTATTTGTTGGCAACCGACAAAGAAATATCTTCTGACAATAAGAATGCAAGCGAAAGCAATAACATGAGTAGAATACACCGACATTAGTATACAACCTTCGACAAGAATGCAAGTGAAAGCAATAACATGAGTAGAATACACCGACATTAGTATGCAACCGTCGACAAGAATGCAAACGAAATCAATAACATGTGTAGAATACACCGACATTAGTATGCAACCTTCGACAAGAATGCAAACGAAATCAATAACATGTGTAGAATACACCGACATTAGTATGCAACCTTCGACAAGAATGCAAACGAAAGCAATAGCATTTGTAGAATACACCGACATTAGTATGCAACCTTCGACAAGAATGCAAGTGAAAGCAATAACATATGTAGAATACACCGACATTAGTATACAACCTTCGACAAGAATGCAAGTGAAAGCAATAGCATGTGTAGAATACACCGACATTAGTATGCAACCTTCGACAAGAATGCAAACGAAAGCAATAACATGTGTAGAATACACCGACATTAGTATGCAACCTTCGACAAGAATGCAAGCGAAAGCAATAGCATGTGTAGAATACACCGACATTAGTATGCAACCTTCGACAAGAATGCAAGCGAAAGCAATAGCATGTGTAGAATACACCGACATTAGTATGCAACCTTCGACAATAATGCAAACGAAAGCAATAACATGTGTAGAATAACCGACATTAGTATGCAACCTTCGACAAGAATGCAAACGAAAGCAATAGCATTTGTAGAATACACCGACATTAGTATGCAACCTTCGACAATAATGCAAACGAAAGCAATAGCATGTGTAGAATACACCGACATTAGTATGCAACCTTCGACAAGAATGCAAGCGAAAGCAATAACATGTGTAGAATAACCGACATTAGTATGCAACCTTCGACAAGAATGCAAGCGAAAGCAATAACATGTGTAGAATACACCGACATTAGTATGCAACCTTCGACAAGAATGCAAACGAAAGCAATAGCATGTGTAGAATACACCGACATTAGTATGCAACCTTCGACAAGAATGCAAGCGAAAGCAATAACATGTGTAGAATAACCGACATTAGTATGCAACCTTCGACAAGAATGCAAGCGAAAGCAATAACATGTGTAGAATACACCGACATTAGTATGCAACCTTCGACAAGAATGCAAACGAAAGCAATAGCATGTGTAGAATACACCGACATTAGTATGCAACCTTCGACAAGAATGCAAGCGAAAGCAATAACATGTGTAGAATAACCGACATTAGTATGCAACCTTCGACAAGAATGCAAGCGAAAGCAATAACATGTGTAGAATACACCGACATTAGTATGCAACCTTCGACAAGAATGCAAACGAAAGCAGTAGCATGTGTAGAATACACCGACATTAGTATGCAACCTTCGAAAAGAATGCAAGCGAAAGCAATAACATGTGTAGAATAACCGACATTAGTATGCAACCTTCGACAAGAATGCAAGCGAAAGCAATAACATGTGTAGAATAACCGACATTCGTATGCAACCTTCGACAATAATGCAAACGAAAGCAATAAAATGTGTAGAATAACCGTCATTAGTATGCAACCTTCGACAAGAATGCAAACGAAGGCAATAGCAGGTGTAGAATACACCGACTGTCAGAAATAATGTCATCTACAAGAGGAGCTGTCAAAATAAGGTCATCTAGCAACGCAATTGTCAGGCATAAGGTGGACCAAACGAGCAAAGATGGAATAATTTATCCCAGATAATAGACTGGTAGCCATAACTACGATGGTATCGACTATCCCAGATAATAGACTGGTAGCCATAACTACGATGGTATCGACTATCCCAGATAATAGACTGGTAGCCATAACTACGATGGTATCGACTATCCCAGATAATAGACTGGTAGCCATAACTACGATGGTATCGACTATCCCAGATAATAGACTGGTAGCCATAACTACGATGGTATCGACAATCCCAGATAAATGACTTGTAGCCACAACTACGATGGTATCGACTATACCAGATAAATGAATTGTAGCCATAACTACGATGGTATAAACTGTCCCAGATAATAGACTGGTAGCCATAACTACGATGGTATAAACTGTCCCAGATAAATGACTTGTAGCCATAACTACGATGGTATCGACTATCCCAGATTATAGACTTGTATCCATAACTAAGATGGTATAAACTGTCCCAGATAAATGAATTGTAGCCACAACTAAGGTGGTATAAACTGCCCCAGATAAATGACTTGTAGCCACAACTAAGGTGGTATAAACTGCCCCAGATAAATGACTTGTAGCCACAACTAAGGTGGTATAAACTGTCCCAGATAAATGAATTGTAGCCACAACTAAGATGGTATAAACTGTCTCAGATAAATGACTTGTAGCCACAACTAAGATGGTATACACTGTCTCAGATAAATGACTTGTAGCCACAACTAAGATGGTATAAACTATCCCAGATAAAAAACTTGTAGCCACAACTAAGGTGGTATAAACTATTCCAGATAAATTACTTTTTTTTCATTTTTGGGGCCCCTATCGGGTCACCTCATTTATTGTTCATACATAAATGACATACATACATTTTTATATACATAGTATTCATATGTTTACACATGCATAACGTGATGTTTAAAGTAAAACAAATACATGTAGATCTGTTGTCAATGTAATGAATTTCATGTACGTATGAAAATAATTTTGGGCGAGAATAATTTTACCCCGACAAAAAATGACCAAAAATGCTTTTATGTAAGGGTTATAGGATGAAAGAAAAGGAGAAAAAAAGTAAAAAGGAAGAGAATGTAGTACCTTTTTTGTTATGATCGTTTCCATGTAATGTTTTTGTTGGTTATTTCGGGGATAATATATTATTAAAGAAAATTTGACCATTTCATATTATGTTGTTCCAATTTGTTTCTTTCCAGTGATATTGCCTTTTCCAGTGTGATCCGTATATCAAGGTAGTTTTTAAAATGCTCAAAACGGGGAATCGCTTTCCTATACTTCATTTTAAAAATAAAGAATTTGCACAAAATAATTATGTAATTAATACATCTATTTGATTTAGAATTACCAGTTCTACCAAAACATATATCCGCTAGATTAAACACAATATCATTTGGATTTTAGGAATTGGGAAAGATTATTCCATAATTCTTGGATGTATGAACATTCCCAAAAAAGATGTTCGATACGTTCTACATTCATGCAACAAAAATCACATATATCGGTTGACGCTAGTTTACATCTATACAAGTATGTATTTGTTGGGAGAAGCCACATCAGAAAACGGTATTGAAAACTTCTTAATGTAGTATCTATAGTAGATCCGAATGTTAGGGAGTAAATCCGCTTCCAATTAAGGGTGTGATTTGGAAACATAATAGTCCACTTGTTTTTGATGCTATAGATTCTTTACTTGCTGCGTTGATTTGGAATTGATACATAAGTTGATTTGGGTTCTTCGATTTTCTTATTTTGTCTAATAATGTCTCTTTCCTGACTCGTGTTATAATGTCAAGATTTAAAAAAGTTATATAATTCATCGGTATACTTTTAATCACTTTCAAGTAATTTAGAAACTGATCTGCATTCATATCAAATAATAGTTTAGCTTCATTAAATGTAAAGAATGTATTATTTCGAAAGTCGTATAATTGATCTATGTATTTTATTCCTCGATCATATCATTGTTTCATGTATAACGTATTTCCTTCTATTTTTATATCCGAGTTATTCCATATAATATGCTTCCTTATAGAGTCATTGTTTTTATCAAAATCAGAGCTTACTTTAAACCATGCATACAAAACGTCTCTCAAAAACTCATTTTTACTGCACTTTTTATTAATATCTACTGATGACATGTTACATTGAAGTATAAAATCTCCTCCAAATTTTTGAAGATGTGTTTCAAAGAAACCCTTTATTGTCTTTATCTAAAAATCTCTTCACCCAACATGCTTTAATTGAATAAAGAAACGCTTGGATATCAGTTACCTTTAAACCCCCTTTTTCATACTGTTGTTTTAACACATTTCGTTTAATTTTTTCCGGTTTGCATTGCCATAGAACACTATATAAGGATTTATTAATGTCGTTTATTATAGTTTCAGAGGGGTTAGGTAAAACAGTAAATGGATATACTAATGTTGGTAACGCAAAGGTCTTGATTACAGTAACTTTACCTAGAAGTGTTAATTTGCGGTGTTGCCATTGTTTTAAACAGTTTTTAAATTCTTGTAGTTTTTGTTCTAAATTTAATTTAATGTTAAGTTCTTTATTTGTGCTGAAGACCATTCCCAGAGCTTTTGCATTTTGATTTGTCCAGATCAATGTTTTATTTTCACTATACCTTATGTTTGAATTTTTTAATGAACCAATTCTGAGAACTGATGATTTAGAAGTGTTAAGATTTATGCCTGGGGCCGTTCCAAATTCATTTATGACCTCTATTAAACGTTCAAATGATTCTTTATCACCATTATTGACGTATGTAGCATCATCTGCGAAAAGCGTTTGCTTTATTTCGTTATTTTTTATCGTAATGCCTTTAATACCATTATCATTTGCAATTACGTTGGATAATACTTACATACAGATAATAAAAAGCGACGATGATAAAGGACAACCTTGTCTTACTCCTCTTTCAATCTGAAAGGACTCTGACATATGGCTGTTATTGATTATTACACTATTTACATTATTGTAGAATAATTTTACCCACTTGATTATTTTATCTCCAAAGTTAAAATGATGTAGGCATTTAATTATGAAGTCGTGGCTGAGACTATCAAATGCCTTTTCGTAATCTGAGAAGAATAAGATGCCAGGAAGGTTTTTATCTTCAAGATATTCTATAATTTCAAATATTAAACGAACATTTTCACCAATATAACGGCCTTTCATGAAACCTGTTTGTTCTGGACTTATAATTTGTGGTAAAACACTTTTCATTCTATTAGCTATTGTTTTTGAGACAATTTTATAATCTATGTTAAGGAGACTAATTGGACGCCAGTTTGATAGGAAAGTATGATCTTTCCCTGCTTTTGGTAATAATGTTATAATACTTTGTTATTGGAGGGCCGTTAACTCCCCAGTAGAGAATGAATAATTAATTGATTTAATATAATATTGTTTTAAATCATTCCAGAATATTTTATATAATTCAGTAGTCAACCCGTCCGAACCAGGACTTTTATTATTTTTCATTTCCAGTAATGATTTTGAACACTCGTATTCATTTAATGAACCCTCGCAATTTAGACTATCATTCTGTGGCAACTTATTTGCTGACTGAGTAAAGAAATTTATATTTGATGATGCTATATCGCGTTTTTGTAAAGATTCTTGTAAAATGCCACTTCTTCATTTAAGATGAATTTGGGATCCACAATTTCATTTTCATCTACAAACAATTTTATAATATTTTTCTTTTCCGCATGTCTTTTCTCCAAGTTAGCAAAATATTTTGTATTTTTTTCATTTCCTTCAATATGTAGTCTTTGATCTTATCATCAAACCGTTAACTTTTTGCTCATATAAATTATTAAGTTCTTGTTGTTTATTTAATAGATTTTCCTTATTTTGTTCCATATTTGTGTTTGAAGTTTTTAGTTTATTTTCAATTTCATCTATTTCATTAATTAAGTTGTATTCCTCTTTTGTGTCTAGTTTTTTCTTACGAGTAGCATATTTTATAGTGATGTTTCGTATATTACCCTTAATCAATTCCCATAACACATTGGGATTAGCTCCGTGATTGAATTGAACTGTTTCCTTTATACTAGTCTTTATAATATTCTGGTATTCATTGATAAGCAACAGACTATTGTTAACTTTAAAGTATCCTGGTTCTCTTTCTTGATTTATGAAGCTGATGGTAAATAAAACTATCGAATGATCAGTCTTATATCCGGGTTTTATATTGCATCCCTTTATAATGTTGCAAAAATGTTCAGACACTAAAAAATAATCGAGTCTGCGCTAAATATCGGAGGTTTAGTACTCGAGTGCCATGTATATTGTAAGGACGATTGATTGTAATATCTCCAGATATCTGTTAAATTAAAATGCTGAATTATATTGCTTAATTTATTTCTACATTTAGTATGGGTGTCCTGTCGGCCATTCTTTTTGTCCAAACTTATATTTAACACTGTATTATAGTCGCCTCCTATTATATAATTGTTATCATCGTTTGTATGTAAAAAACCTTCTAGTTCTAAAAAGACATTGATATCATCATTGTTCGAACCATATATATTTATTATAGTAAATTCTTGTTCATTTATCTTAAGTTCTAATGCAATTAATCGGCCTTTTATTATTTCAGTAAAATTTAGATAAGTTAAGAAGTATCGCGACGCCTTCACTATTATATTTTGTACCACTAAAGTAAGCATCACCTTTCCAGTCTGACTTCCATTTGTTAATAATATCATTAGTTGAGTGGGTCTCTTGCAAAAGGCATATTGAAAACGTTTTGCTCTTTAACCATTGAAAAACTTCTAGTCTTTTTCGCATATTTCTCAGTCCCCTAACATTAAGAGTGCATATTAAGGACTCCATATTATGTTGTAAGAGAAAAATCTAAGTAACAAAAAGGAAACGATCAAACTAAGTAAATTATGAGATTTCATTTGAAATTTGTAAATATATTCATAAACGGTCGTGGGCATTTATAAAATGCGTTAGTCTGAAACGAATATCTTGTAATAAAATGGATCAGAAAATGTATAATATTATGCAGAATATACGGTATATCACCTGTTTGAACAGTAGAAGTTGAGAAAACAACAAAATAGTCAACGTTTGTATATAACATCTATTCAGCTAGCTTACACACACGCACGCACGCACGCACGCACGCACGCACGCACGCACGCACGCACGCACGCACGCACGCACGCACGCACGCACGCACGCACGCACGCACGCACGCACGCACGCAAGCACGCACGCACGCACGCCACGCACGCACGCACGCACGCACGCACGCACGCACGCACGCACGCACGCACGCCGCACGCACGCACGCACGCACGCACGCACGCACCAGGCCGCACGCACGCACGCACGCCACGCACGCACGCACGCACGCACGCACGCACGCACGCCGCACGCACGCACGCACGCACGCACGCACGCGCGCGCACGCACGCATACACACATACATACATACATACATTTATACATACACCACACACATGTACATACGCATATACATATATAATACATATAAATATATACATACATACATACATACATGCATACATACATACATACATACATACATACACACGCACACATTGTATACATATACGTCATATTCTAACATGAAAACACATGCATACATCCACACGCACAAATGCGGGCGTAAGTACGCAAACATGCACACAAATGCGTACACAATAATTGTCTGACCGCAACTATGATATATTGTATACAGACGTATACTTACATTTATACAGACGTATACTTACATGTATACAGACGTATACTTACATGTATACAGACGTATACTTACATGTATACAGACGTATACTTACATGTATACAGACGTATACTTACATGTATACAGACGTATACTTACATGTATACAGACGTATACTTACATGTATACAGACGTATACTTACATGTATACAGACGTATACTTACATGTATACAGACGTATACTTACATGTATACAGACGTATACTTACATGTATACAGACGTATACTTACATGTATACAGACGTATACTTACATGTATACAGACGTATACTTACATGTATACAGACGTATACTTACATGTATACACAAAAGGCATGCATACGGTTCTCTTACGTGTACATACTTTTTATATTTACAATCAATATTTTATTATCGGCGGTCCTACAAATTAAATCGATCGGCAAACTCAATATCTGCACTTAAAAGGCGGTTATACATTTACCCGAAAACACACACGTGTATATGTGTGTATTACTTACACAAGCGTATACGTATACATAAAGTCATTGTTTCAAAAAAAGTAACAGCATAAAACAAAAACATGATGCTTAAAGTGATAATTATATAGACGAACAGAATGTCCATCCGTGATAGTTGTGCAGAAAGTGTAGCATTGAATGATGGATTCGACAAACAACACTCACTCGTGCATACACATACAAATAGACCTGCTGCCACGCAGATAGTCTGCTTCCTCACTACGGTATAATTATACACCTCTACAGTTTACAACTCTTTTTCGAAGTGAGGCAAGTAAATGTTTATTTCATTAATGATGTGCGTAGCAAAATCGCAGTACTGTTCAATTTGTGCACGTGAGTGAATATTGTCTATCAAAAAGGCATAATGTATGCCTGTGCATGGCATAGTTATTAAGAAAAACAACATGTACCAAGCCGAAAGTCAAATCTATAGTTGTTCACACACTCGTATATGTCATTTGTGAATAACAGGGAGAAAGGCAAGCCACCATTTACAAAGTTATTACTGGTTTTGTAAAATAGTATTTATAAAGGGAGATAATTATTAAAATTAATAATTTAAAATAACTAGTTCATTTTTGGCCAGCTCTTAAATTTGTATTAGAATAATGTATAAGTTATTATCGAAAAATGGAGTTACGGTATTTGACATTTATCGTAAATCACAATTTTCCGCTCCTTAGAGCATCTCGATGTTCAGCATTTTCTAACTAAAATCATAATGGGGCTTTAATAATTTTGATGTTATAGATGCCCGTAGAAAACGCACACAGTACAGACCGCTTACAGGAATCGGTGGAATAGCCCAACCAACACATCTGTATTAGACTTCAAATACATGTATATATTACTATTCAAAACTTGAATCAGCATAGATTGTCAACAGTCAAACTTGAATTAAATATTTTGAGTTGCTATGAATATACGAACCCTGGGGCAATTTCTTCGAATGAAGAAAGAGCATCTGGGATCTGTATTCATTGGTGATTTTTTAAAAGTATCTGTTATCAATTGCTTGTTCAAAACGAAAGACAAGCAAGAGATTAAACTAGAAACTTAGAAAGATAGTTGGATATTCGAAAGCGCGAAGTGACTGTCGCTGCTAACTGACTAAAATTCTTAATATATAATCAAGAACGCGTTGTGCTAGTCAAGCCCAACCAGCCGGTCTCAGTGGGCTCCTCCCCGCATACTGCAAACGGATCCACATAACAAGCGTACACGTGCTCATATGAAGTCCATACATCTCCATAACTAGTCTGTTATAATTAGTATAGCATGTTCCAGGATTATAACATGCACATGCGTACTACAGTTCAATATTGTATCAAAATAACGATTCAAACACATTTTACTTCTGGTAGAAGAGGATGCTCTGTGCGTATAATAACGATTTAAAGAATTTACTTAATGATTCCATCACATGGAAGCAATTTGCAACTAAAATAATCAGTTTACAAAACAAAATCTAATGGTTTGCAACCTCGTTCCACATTTTAACCTGTATGGTTATTTATGGGTACTGGCCTGCTATTTATAGCATATACAATAGGTTTATAAATGATAGAAATCCTATTTCCTTTACTTTTTATAATTGGTTACATTGTGTAGTGCGCATTGTTTGTTACCAACATTATTACAGCGCATACACGATAAAATGTCCGAAGCGTAAACATTCATGTTAAGATAAATGACTTGTAGCCACAACTAAGATGGTATAAACTATTCCAGATAAATGACGTGTAGCCACAACTAAGGTGGTATAAACTGTCCCAGATAAATGAGGTGTAGCCACAACTAAAATGGTATAAACTATTCCAGATAAATGACTTGTAGCCACAACTAAGATTGTATAAACTATTCAAGATATATGACTTGTAGCCACAACTAAGATGGTATAAACTATCCCAGATAATAGACTTGTATCTACAACTAAGATGGTATAAACTATCCCAGATAAATGACTTGTAGCCACAACTAAGATGGTATAAACTGTCCCAGATAAATGACTTGTAGCCACAACTAAGGTGGTATAAACTATTCCAGATAAATGACTTGTAGCCAGAACTAAGATGGTATAAACTATTCCAGATAAATGACTTATAGCCACAACTAAGATGGTATAAACTATCCCAGATAAATGACTTATAGCCACAACTAAGATGGTATAAACTATCCCAGATAATAGACTTGTATCTACAACTAAGATGGTATAAACTATTGCAGATAAATGACTTATAGCCACAACTAAGGTGGTATAAACTATTGCAGATAAATGACTTATAGCCACAACTAAGATGGTATAAACTGTCCCAGATAATAGACTTGTAGCCACAACTAAGATGGTATAAACTATTGCAGATAAATGACTTATAGCCACAACTAAGATGGTATAAACTGTCCCAGATAATAGACTTGTAGCCACAACTAAGATGGTATAAACTGTCCCAGATAATAGACTTGTAGCCACAACTAAGATGGTATAAACTGTCCCAGATAATAGTCTTGTAGCCACAACTAAGATGGTATAAACTGTCCCAGATAATAGACTTGTAGCCACAACTAAGGTGTGACATTTCTAAGCAATATGCACATTTGGTATACATGTATTAGCTCCACACCGTCCAAAATAGTATTGTGTATTTTGAACTGCATGGAGAGAAACTATATAAGCTCTGCTTCCGTTTTGATCCTTTCCTTTTCTTTAGTATTGTGTGCATGTATAGTTTTGTGAATGTATATAGTGGAAACTGTGCCTCAGTGTGCCTCGGTGTGACTCAGTGTGCCTTGGTGTGCCTCAGTGTGCCTCGGTGTGACTCAGTGTGCCTCAGTGTGCCTTGGTGTGCCTCAGTGTGCCTCGGTGTGCCTCAGTGTGCCTCAGTGTGCCTTGGTGTGTCTCAGTGTGCCTCGGTGTGACTCAGTGTACCTCGGTGTGCCTCATTGTGCCTCAGTGTCCCTCGGTGTGCCTCAGTGTGCCTACAGGCCTGCGTGTGTAAGATAAATGAATAGAGAATAAATAAGAATAAATAAAAAAACATACATAAAAAGTGATTCGAACTTCCAAGGTATTGGTACTGCGTCACGGAAGCAACTGTGCCGACCCGGCTTATTTGTCGTTGTTTTGGGTCTATGGTTCTTGTTGTAATAGTAATGTATGTAGTTGGAGAACTGGCTTGTTGTGAGGTACCGGGGCGGCTCGGGCTATAATTAATTGATCCAATTCACAATTTAAATTTCACGAAAAGTTTAATTCTTATTTATTCAACCTGTTTCAGATTCTGGATTAGCGTAATGCAACCAGAATATCGGGGTATATATTAGCTAGTGCTGGATTCGAACGCACTCCTAACCAGATTGTGTAGCCATTTGGTGAATTTTGAAACACCCACCTATCCAGGTTGGGCAGTCAATGGGTGCATTTGGAATCTTCATGGACCCAGAATGCCCATGACAGACACATTTATTATTATCCGAATATGCAACAGAACAAACAATTAATGTATATACTGCTTGACACTTGGAAGTATTAATGTATGTATAGACAAAGGGCCAGTTACATGTATGCTCAGCATTGAGTGTTGGGAAGTATTAATGTAGATATAGACAAAGGGCCAGTTACATGTATACTCAGCATTGAGTGTTGGGAAGTATTAATGTATGTATAGACAAAGGGCCTAACAGTTACATGTATACTCAGCACTGAGTGTTGGGGAGTATTAATGTAGATACAGACAAAGGGCCAGTTACATGTATACTCAGCATTGAGTGTTGGGAAGTATTAATGTAGATACAGACAAAGGGCCAGTTACATGTAAACTCAGCATTGCGTGTTGGGAAGTATTAATGTAGATACAGACAAAGGGCCAGTTACATGTAAACTCAGCATTGCGTGTTGGGAAGTATTAATGTAGATATAGATAAAGGGCCTCACGTTTATACTCAGCATTGAGTGTTGGGGAGTATTAATGTAGATAAAGACAAAGGGCATAACAGTTACATGTGTTGGGAAGTATACATTTAGATGAACATAGTTTAATAGTTTAGTTTAGTTTAATCGTTTAGTTTAATCCAGAAGGGAATATCCAATAGATGAAATAGTTTTAATCTTACCTTGAACTTGTATGTAAATTCCTACTTTATCCTTCTGAATTATTGTGTGTTATAGTATGTATTTCTGCCGTCGGAACCTCTGTCCGGAGCAGCCTGTGTAAAACAAACTAGGTTAAGGAGCTTGTTTACAGCTTTATTTATTAAATAACATAGTAAGAACAGAAAAGAAAGGATTTAATTAAAATATACTGCAATTGCTTTATAAAACACTAAAATCAGCTGTTAAACCAAGCCCTTAAAATGGTTATACGAACCCCTTAAAACGGTCATGCCACGCCCTTAAAACGGTTATACCAAGCCCGTTAAACGGTTATACCAAGCCCTTAAAACAGTCATGCCACGCCCTTAAAACGGTTATACCAAGCCCTTTAAACGGTTATACCAAGCCCTTAAAACGGTTATACTAAGCCCTTAAAACGGTTATACCAAGCCCTTAAATCGGTTTTACCAAGCCCTTAAAACGGTTATACAAAGCTCTTTAAATTGGTTATACCAAGCCCTTAAAACGGTTATACCAGGCCCTTAAATCGGTTATACCAAGCCCTTAAATCGGTTATTCCAATCCCATAAAACGGTTATACTAAGCCCTTAAATCGGTTATTCAAATCCCTTAAAACGGTTATACCAAGCTCTTTAAATCGGTTATTCCAAGCCCTTAAAACGGTTATACCATGCCCTTAAAACGGTTATACCAATCCCTTAAAACGGTTATACCAAGCTCTTTAAATCGGTTATACAAAGCCCTTAAATCGGTTATACCAATCCCTTAAAACGGTTATACAAAGCTCTTTAAATCGGTTATACCAAGCCCTTAAATCGGTTATACCAAGCCCTTAAATCGGTTATATCAAGCCCTTAAATCGGTTATACCAATCCCTTAAATCGGTTATACCAATCCCTTAAATCAGTTATACGAAGCACTTAAAACGGTTATACCATGCCCTTAAAACGGTTATACCAATCCCTTAAAACAGTTATACGAAGCACTTAAAACGGTTATACCATGCCCTTAAAACGGTTATACCAATCCCTTAAAACGGTTATACCAAGCTCTTTAAATCGGTTATACAAAGCCCTTAAATCGGTTATACCAATCCCTTAAAACGGTTATACAAAGCTCTTTAAATCGGTTATACCAAGCCCTTAAATCGGTTATACCAAGCCCTTAAATCGGTTATATCAAGCCCTTAAATCGGTTATACCAATCCCTTAAATCGGTTATACCAATCCCTTAAATCAGTTATACGAAGCACTTAAAACGGTTATACCATGCCCTTAAAACGGTTATACCAATCCCTTAAAACGGTTATACCAAGCCCGTTAAACGGTTATACCAAGCCCTTAAAACAGTCATGCCATGCCCTTAAAACGGTTATACCAAGCCCTATAAACGGTTATACCAAGCCCTTAAAACGGTTATACCAAGCCCTTAAAACGGTTATACCAAGCCCTTAAATCGGTTTTACCAAGCCCTTAAAACGGTTATACAAAGCTCTTTAAATTGGTTATACCAAGCCCTTAAAACGGTTATACCAGGCCCTTAAATCGGTTATACCAAGCCCTTAAATCGGTTATTCCAATCCCTTAAAACGGTTATACCAAGCCCTCAAATCGGTTATACCAAGCCCTCAAATCGGTTATACCAGGCCCTTAAATCGGTTATACCAATCCCTTAAAACGGTTATACCAATCCCTTAAAACAGTTATACCAAGCTCTTTAAATCGGTTATACTAAGCCCTTAAATCGGTTATACCAAGCCCTTAAATCGGTTATATCAAGCCCTTAAATCGGTTATACCAATCCCTTAAATCGGTTATACCAAGCCCTTAAATCAGTTATACGAAGCACTTAAAACGGTTATACCATGCCCTTAAAACGGTTATACCAATCCCTTAAAACGGTTATACCAAGCTCTTTAAATCGGTTATACCAAGCCCTTAAATCGGTTATACCAATCCCTTAAAACGGTTATACCAAGCTCTTTAAATCGGTTATACCAAGCCCTTAAATCGGTTATACCAAGCCCTTAAATCGGTTATATCAAGCCCTTAAATCGGTTATACCAATCCCTTAAATCGGTTATACCAATCCCTTAAATCAGTTATACGAAGCACTTAAAACGGTTATACCATGCCCTTAAAACGGTTATACCAATCCCTTAAAACGGTTATACCAAGCTCTTTAAATCGGTTATACCAAGCCCTTAAATCGGTTATACCAATCCCTTAAAACGGTTATACCAAGCTCTTTAAATCGGTTATACCAAGCCCTTAAATCGGTTATACCAAGCCCTTAAATCGGTTATATCAAGCCCTTAAATCGGTTATACCAATCCCTTAAATCGGTTATACCAATCCCTTAAATCAGTTATAACGAAGCACTTAAAACGGTTATACCAAGCATTAAATCGGTTAAAACAAGGCCTTGCAAAATGTTATAGCAAGCCCTTAAAACGGTTATACGAAGCCCTTAAAACGGTTATACCAAGCCATTAAAACGAGGAGTGTATGTTTTTTGAGACAATATGTTAATGATTTAGTTACCGTACGTGCTATTAGAAATATGTATGTTATTTTTTTTAGCCTATCAAGCTGGACTATATTTTTCACTTTGAAGAATAAGTGCATATATTATATGCTCGCATTCGTCAATCTAATCCTGTTTGATTATAAGTTCTATACTGGGACATAAACACCTACCGCCTGACTGTCTCCCAACTCTTCTTCCGCTTCTAATTCTGCTTCCACTGATTGTCTACCGGCATTTGATGGTTGTGATGAACTTCCAGAAACAACATATGGTATAACATCAGTGTATGGCGTCGACAGATGGCTTACCGAACCTCTATCATCCAAACTGTGGTATATGGCTTCAGGTTCCGCTGCGACGTTAAGTTGCTCATAGGCTACCAAAACATATAGTTGTACATATAACATGTCGGATATGCTTGCATAGTACATATAACCTGTCGGCTATTCTCGTCATGTACATATAACCTGTCGGCTATTCTCGTCATGTACATATAACCTGTCGGCTATCCTTGTCATGTACATATAACCTGTCGGCTATGCTTGTCATGTACATATAACATGTCGGCTATGCTTGTCATGTACATATAACCTGTCGGCTATGCTTGTCATGTACATATAACATGTCGGCTATGCTATGTATGTAATGTACATATAACATGTCGGCTATGCTTGTCATGTACATATAACCTGTCGGCTATGCTTGTCATGTACATATAACATGTCGGCTATGCTTGCCATGTACATTAATATGTCGGATATTTTCGTCATGTACATATAACCTGTCGGATATGCTTGTCATGTACATATAACCTATCGGCTATGCTTGTCATGTACATATAACCTGTCGGCTATGCTTGTCATGTACATATAACATGTCGGCTATGTATGTAATGTACATATAACATGTCGGCTATGCTTGTCATGTACATATAACCTGTCGGCTATGCTTGTCATGTACATATAACATGTCGGCTATGCTTGCCATGTACATTTAATATGTCGGATATTTTCGTCATGTACATATAACCTGTCGGATATGCTTGTCATGTACATATAACCTATCGGATATGTTCGTCATGTACATATAACCTGTCGGCTATGCTTGTCATGTACATATAACATGTCGGCTATGCTTGCCATGTACATATAACCTGTCGGCTATGCTTGTCATGTACATATAACATGTCGGCTATGCTTGTCATGTACATATAACCTGTCGGCTATGCTTGTCATGTACATATAACATGTCGGCTATGTATGTAATGTACATATAACATGTCGGCTATGCTTGTCATGTACATATAACCTGTCGGCTATGCTTGTCATGTACATATAACATGTCGGCTATGCTTGCCATGTACATTTAATATGTCGGATATTTTCGTCATGTACATATAACCTGTCGGATATGCTTGTCATGTACATATAACCTATCGGATATGTTCGTCATGTACATATAACCTGTCGGCTATGCTTGTCATGTACATATAACATGTCGGCTATGCTTGCCATGTACATATAACCTGTCGGCTATGCTTGTCATGTACATATAATCTGTCGGATATTCTCGTCATGTACATATAACCTGTCGGCTATGCTTGTCATGTACATATAACCAGTGGGATATTTTCGTCCTGTACATATGACCTGTCGGATATTCTCGTCATGTACATATAACCTGTCGGATAATCTCGTCATGAACATATGACCTGCCGGATATTCTCATCATGTACATATAACCTGTCGAATATTCTCGTCATGTACATATAACCTGTCGGCTATGCTTGTCATGTACATATAACCTGTCGGCTATGCTTGCCATGTACATATAACCTGTCGGATATGCTTGTCATGTACATATAACCTGTCGGCTATGCTTGCCATGTACATATAACCGGTCGGCTATGCTTGTCATGTACATATAACCTGTCTGATATGCTTGTCATATATTATCTCAATGTAGGCATGTCAGTATTCGTTGTTTTACATTGTAATTAAGAGTCACACAATTGCAGCTAAGCATATAATTGGTTGTTGGTGTAGACTATTAGTTTCTTTATTCTACTATAGTATATATGCTGTTTTGCAAATAATACTAGCTTGTTTAATACGAAATCCAGTTTTGTACTTCCAAATAACATATATGTTCCCCCTCCCCATTCCTGGAAATTAATATTACATTTGTGTGTAATATAAGATTGAAGATGCTGCCACTATTGTTTATTATTTCACAATCATAAAATAAATGAATATATAATAATATATAAATATATATGTCATTGTGTAATGTGTATATGTCATGGTGTAATGCATATGTGTCATTGTGTAATGTATATGTGTCATTGTGTAATGTATATGTGTCATTGTGTAATGCGTATATGTCATGGTGTAATGCATATGTGTCATTGTGTAATGTATATGTGTCATTGTGTAATGTATATGTGTCAATGTGTAATGTATATGTTTCATTGTGTAATGTATATATGTCAATGTGTAATGTATATATGTCATTGTGTAATGTATATATGTCATTGTGTAATGTATATATGTCATTGTGTAATGTATATATGTCA
The DNA here is from genome assembly GCA_014843695.1 of Archivesica marissinica. Classification (NCBI taxonomy): domain Eukaryota; kingdom Metazoa; phylum Mollusca; class Bivalvia; order Venerida; family Vesicomyidae; genus Archivesica; species Archivesica marissinica. Next base: position 1,070,397 of record CM026388.1, on the reverse strand, counting down.
TGGTGTAATGCATATGTGTCATTGTTTAATGTATATATGTCATTGTGTAATGTATATATGTCATTGTGTAATGTATATATGTCATTGTGTAATGTATATATGTCATTGTGTAATGTATATATGTCAATGTGTAATGTATATGTTTCATTGTGTAATGTATATATGTCAATGTGTAATGTATATGTTTCATTGTGTAATGTATATGTGTCATTGTGTACTGTATATATGTCATTGTGTAATGTGTATATGTCATTGTGTAATGTATATGTGTCATTGTGTAATGTATATACAATGTATGTCATTGTGTAATGTAAATGTGTCATTGTGTAATGCATATGTGTCATTGTGTAATGTGTATATGTCATTGTGTAATGTATATATGTCATTGTGTAATGTGTATGTGTCACTATGTAATGTATATATGTCATTATGTAGTGTATTTGTGTCACTGTGTAATGTATATGTGTCATTGTGTAATGTATATGTGTTATTGTGTAATGTATATATGTCATTGTGTAATGTATATGTCATTTTGTAATGTACATGTGTCATTATGTAGTGTATGTCTGTCATTGTGTAATGTATATGTTTCATTGTGTGATGTATGTCTGTCATTGTGTAATGCATATATGTATTTATGTAATGTATATGTGTCATTGTGTAATGCATATATGTCATTGTGTAATGTATATGTGTCATTGTGTAATGTGCATATGTCATTGTGCAATGTATAGGTGGCATTGTGTAATGTATATATGTCATTATGTAATGTATATATGCCATTGTGTAATGTATATGTGTCATTGTGTAATGTATATGTGTCATTGTGTAATGTATATATGTCATTGTGTAATGTATATTTGTCATTGTGTAATGTATATGTGTCATTGTGTAATGTATGTATGACATTGTGTATTGTATATTTGACATTGTGTAATGTGTATATGTCATTGTGTAATTATATGTGCCATTGTGTAATGTATATATATATGTCATTGTGTAATGTATATACGTCATTGTGCAATATATATGTCATTGTGTAATGTATATATGACATTGTGTAATTATATGTGCCATTGTGTAATGTATATATATGTCATTGTGTAATGTATATGTGTCAATGTGTAATGTATATGTTTCATTGTGTGATGTATGTCTGTCATTGTGTAATACATATATGTAATTGTGTAATGTATATGTGTCATTGTGTAATGCATATATGTCATTGTGTAATGTATATGTGTCATTGTGTAATGTGCATATGTCATTGTGCAATGTATAGGTGGCATTGTGTAATGTATATATGTCATTATGTAATGTATATATGCCATTGTGTAATGTATATGTGTCATTGTGTAATGTATATGTGTCATTATGTAATGTATATGTGTCAATGTGTAATGTATATGTTTCATTGTGTGATGTATGTCTGTCATTGTGTAATGCATATATGTATTTGTGTAATGTATATGTGTCATTGTGTAATGCATATATGTCATTGTGTAATGTATATGTGTCATTGTGTAATGTGCATATGTCATTGTGCAATGTATAGGTGGCATTGTGTAATGTATATATGTCATTATGTAATGTATATATGCCATTGTGTAATGTATATGTGTCATTGTGTAATGTATATGTGTCATTATGTAATGTATATGTGTCAATGTGTAATGTATATGTTTCATTGTGTGATGTATGTCTGTCATTGTGTAATGCATATATGTATTTGTGTAATGTATATGTGTCATTGTGTAATGCATATATGTCATTGTGTAATGTATATGTGTCATTGTGTATTGTATATTTGACATTGTGTAATGTGTATATGTCATTGTGTAATTATATGTGCCATTGTGTAATGTATATATATGTCATTGTGTAATGTATATACGTCATTGTGCAATATATATGTCATTGTGTAATGTATATATGACATTGTGTAATTATATGTGCCATTGTGTAATGTATATATATGTCATTGTGTAATGTATATACGTCATTGTGCAATATATTTGTCATTGTGTAATGTGCATATGTCATTGTGTAATGTATATATGACATTGTGTAATGAATATATGTCTTGGCTACTTGGCTACTGACAATAGGTTATAGTAGGTGTATATATATAGTAGGTGTATATATAGTAGGTGTATATATAGTAGGTGTATATATATAGTAGGTGTATATATATAGTAGGTGTATATATATAGTAGGTGTATATATATAGTAGGTGTATATATATAGTAGGTGTATATATATAGTAGGTGTATATATATATGTAGGTGTATATATAGTAGGTGTATATATATAGTAGGTGTATATATATAGTAGGTGTATATATATAGTAGGTGTATATATATAGTAGGTGTATATATATAGTAGGTGTATATATAGTAGGTTATATATATAGTAGGTGTATATATATAGTAGGTGTATATATAGTAGGGTATATATATAGTAGGTGTATATATAGTATGTATATATATAGTAGTGTATATATAGTTATATAGGTGTATATATATAGTAGGTGTATATATATAGTAGGTGTATATATATATTAGTATGTATATATATATAGTAGGGTATATATATAGTAGGTGTATTATATAGTAGGTGTATATATATAGTAGGTGTATATATATATAGTGGGTATATATATAGTAGGTGTATATATATAGTAGGTGTATATATATAGTAGGTGTATATATATAGTAGGTGTATATATATATAGTAGGTGTATATATATAGTAGGTGTATATATATAGTAGGTGTATATATATAGTAGGTATATATATATAGTAGGTGTATATATATAGTAGGTATATATATATAGTAGGTGTATATATATAGTAGGTATATATATATAGTAGGTATATATATATAGTAGGTGTATATATATAGTAGGTATATATATATAGTAGGTGTATATATATAGTAGGTGTATATATATAGTAGGTGTATATATATAGTAGGTATATATATATATATAGTAGGTGTATATATATAGTAGGTGTATATATATAGTAGGTGTATATATAGTAGGTGTATATATATAGTAGGTGTATATATAGTAGGTGTATATATATAGTAGGTATATATATATAGTAGGTGTATATATATAGTAGGTGTATATATATAGTAGGTGTATATATAATATAATAATAAGTTTATTATTACAAAGGCATCATGCCTATCAGTATACATGCATACAACATATTATTACATAACATATCAATGGTGACACAATTTGTACATATACTCTGACACACAGTGAGAAGAATAGGTTATTGATGGTAGTATAAAGTATTTCTTTTTTCAAAGCTTTTACATATATACATCGACAAGTTTCTAACAATACACGAACTAGTAGCTTGTAGCAACTCCTTGAACTTTAATATGTTCGGTCTTTTCCAATAATATCTTTTTATATAAAGAATTCTAATTTCATGATACAGAGGGCATTCTAGCAAAAAGTGAAATTCATCTTCTACACTATTACATAATTGACAGTTGCGATCATCTATCGGAATCTTTTCTGGTTTATGCCATCTACCTGATTCAATTTCTAATCTATGGGCTGATACTCTCAATCTAGTATATGCTATCCTGAATTTACGAACATTTATAATATCTAAATAAGGTTGGAAACAAAAATCAGAAAATAGTCTATAAGTACGAGCTCTTGTTGAGTTTTCTAACTGGCTATTCCAGTCTTGTAAATAATTATCATATAGCCGTTGTTTAAAAGTTGCTAAAAATAGGTCTGTATCTCCTACTCCTTGAACAATCCATACGTGATTAAAACCTAATGACTGTAATACATTTCGTACATTTCGTGCCCAAGTTTTTTTGTGTGGATACAATTCTAAGTCATGTAACATCATTTTATAGATAACACTAACATATTTAACATCATCACATTGTAAAACTTTAAACCAATATCGCATAATTGCATACAATCTTTTAATAAGTAATGTACATCTACCAGTTTCTCCATACACAAAACTATTTTGTGTCTGTACACGTACACCGAGCAGTTGCTTACAATACTGTAAATGTACCTTTTCAATTGTAGCTATCTCATTGAAACCCCATATTTCACAGCCATAACTAAGAATTGGTGTAATGAGTTTATCAAACAAATCAAGAGAATGACTAACTAAAATATTAGGAAATTTAACTAAATAAGTTTTTAATTTGGACATAGCTTTTAAAGCTTGTCCAGCTAGTGCATCGTGTGTTGAGCTAAAAGAACCACCTGTGGTAAACACAATTCCTAAATAAGTAAACTGCTTTACAATTTCAATTATGTCTCCATTATATGCAAACTGAACATTTCGTCTATTTGCCCCACCTTTCTTAAATATCATTATTTTTGTTTTATTTATATTCACAGTTAACTTCCACTTTTGACAATAATCATGCAATATTTCTAAACCTTTTTGCAAACTATTTTCAGATTCTGCAAATATTACTATATCATCAGCATATAATAACAAAAATAACTTAAGCATACCAACATCCACTCCATCATAACCATGTAGCATAAAATCCTCTTCAATATCATTCAAGTACATGGAGAATAGGAAAGGTGATAAACATTCGCCTTGTCTAACTCCCAAATAACATGTAAATTCATCACTTAATATGTTTTGATATTTAACTCTCGCTTTAACATGTGTATACATGGACTTAATAATGTTAAGAATTTTACCTCTAACACCTATTTTTAATAATTTGTACCACATTATATCTCTAACTACAAAATCGAAGGCTTTCATAAAATCAATGAAGGCTACATACAGTTTCCTATTGTTATTTAGCATATGATTTATTATTCCATGCAATATAAAGATGTTATCAATAGTTCCCATGCTCTTTCGAAAACCAGCCTGTGCTTCTATATAGACATTATACATTTCAGCCCAAGTAGTCAAACGATTGTTTAAGATTCTGGTAAATAGTTTTCCAAGCGTGCTTAATAAAGTTATACCCCTGTAGTTTCCAGTTTCATCAACATCACCTTTTTTATGCAGTGGAATAATAAAACCGTCAGTCCACATATATGGGAAATACCCAACATCGAATAATTTATTAAACAGACATTTTAAATACAACAGAAGTACTTATATAGTAGGTATATATATATAGTAGGTGTATATATATAGTAGGTGTATATATATAGTAGGTGTATATATATAGTAGGTGTATATATAGTAGGTGTATATATATAGTAGGTGTATATATATATAGTAGGTGTATATATAGTAGGTGTATATATATAGTAGGTATATATATATAGTAGGTGTATATATATAGTAGGTGTATATATATATAGTAGGTGTATATATAGTTGGTGTATATATATAGTAGGTATATATATATAGTAGGTGTATATATATAGTAGGTGTATATATATAGTAGGTGTATATATATAGTAGGTGTATATATAGTAGGTGTATATATATAGTAGGTGTATATATATAGTAGGTGTATATATATAGTAGGTGTATATATATAGTAGGTGTATATATAGTAGGTGTATATATATAGTAGGTGTATATATATATAGTAGGTGTATATATAGTAGGTGTATATATATAGTAAGTGTATATATATAGTAGGTGTATATATATAGTAGGTGTATATATATAGTAGGTGTATATATATAGTAGGTGTATATATATATAGTAGGTGTATATATATAGTAGGTGTATATATATAGTAGGTATATATATATAGTAGGTGTATATATATAGTAGGTGTATATATAGTAGGTGTATATATATAGTAGGTGTATATATATAGTAGGTATATATATATAGTAGGTGTATATATATAGTAGGTGTATATATAGTAGGTGTATATATCTATGGAGTGTCCTGGTATATGTTTCTGTCTTCAGTCATAATTGTAGGTTTTTGAAACAAAATTATTTTAGCTCCATTGATAAGCAAGTATTTACCGCTCCCATCTGAAATATTGTTAATTGTATTAGGATCAGACGGGGGATCGAACCTGCAATCCCTGGATTACCAGTACAGCATGTTAACCACTGACCCGTCTGTTATGGACTATCCTGTTATTCTATATGTAACGTATAACGCGTGTCCATTAAGTTTGAAATATACAAAAACTTGATACGTGGATATCACGGCTTATGCTCAGTTGTCCCTATGGCCTCTATACAACCAGGGTAATAATGTCCATAGTCGAATAATGGTACGGTTATTTATGATGGACTGCATTAAACAGTTATCAAGTTCTTTGAATATATCATGTAGTATCAGGTTATTTGAATATATCATGTAGTATCAAGTTATTTGAATATATCATGTAGTATCAAGTTCTTTGAATATATCATGTAGTATCAAGTTATTTGAATATATCATGTAGTATCAAGTTCTTTGAATATATCATGTAGTATCAAGTTCTTTGAATATATCATGTAGTATCAAGTTCTTTGAATATATCATGTACTATCGAGTTCTTTGAATATATCATGTAGTATCAAGTTCTTTTAAAATATCATGTAGTATCAAGTTCTTTTAAAATATCATGTAGTATTTAAACATTTATGAATCAAATTTAGTTTAAGAAAAATAATCGGCCGAGAAAAGTCCGGCCATATCTCGATGTGTGTTTCCGTATCCCACACTATGTATACCTGTATCTATCTCCTCTCGATATGTGTTTCCGTATCCCACACTATGTATACCTGTATCTATCTCTTCTAGATATGTGTTTCCGTATCCACACTATGTATACCTGTATATATCTCCTCTCGATATGTGTTTCCGTATCCACACTATGTATACCTGTATCTATCTCCTCTCGATATGTGTTTCCGTATCCACACTATGTATACCTGTATCTATCTCCTCTCGATATGTGTTTCCGTATCCACACTATGTATACCTGTATCAATCTCCTCTCGATATGTGTTTCCGTATCCCACACTATGTATACCTGTATCTATCTCCTCTAATGGTATTCCGTCGTGCGCTACATCACTATGGGGACTACCGATACCTGTATCTATCTCCTCTAATGGTAATCCGTCGTGCGCTACATCACTATGGGGACTATCGATACCTGTATCTATCTCCTCTAATGGCATTCCGTCGCTCGCTACATCACTATGTGGACTACGGATACCTGTATCTATCTCCTCTAATGGTATTCCGTCGTGCGCTACATCACTATGGGGACTATCGATACCTGTATCTATCTCCTCTAATGGCATTCCGTCGCTCGCTACATCACTATGTGGACTACGGATACCTGTATCTATCTCCTCTAATGGTATTCCGTCGTGCGCTACATCACTATGGGGACTATCGATACCTGTATCTATCTCCTCTAATGGCATTCCGTCGCTCGCTACATCACTATGTGGACTACGGATACCTGTATCTATCTCCTCTAATGGTATTCCGTCGTGCGCTACATCACTATGGGGACTATCGATACCTGTATCTATCTCCTCTAATGGCATTCCGTCGCTCGCTACATCACTATGTGGACTACGGATACCTGTATCTATCTCCTCTAATGGTATTCCGTCGTGCGCTACATCACTATGGGGACTATCGATACCTGTATCTATCTCCTCTAATGGCATTCCGTCGCTCGCTACATCACTAT
>CM026388.1:1041900-1061747 GCA_014843695.1 Archivesica marissinica | reverse complement strand
TTCTATGTGGGAATGGATAATGGTGTGGAGAGGTGCTTCTATGTGGGAATGGATAATGGTGTTGAGAGGTGCTTCTATGTGGGAATGGATAATGGTGTGGAGAGGTGCTTCTATGTGGGAATGGATAATGGTGTTGAGAGGTGCTTCTATGTGGGAATGGATAATGGTGTTGAGAGGTGCTTCTATGTGGGAATGGATAATGGTGTTGAGAGGTGCTTCTATGTGGGAATGGATAATGGTGTGGAGAGGTGCTTCTATGTGGGAATGGATAATGGTGTTGAGAGGTGCTTCTATGTGGGAATGGATAATGGTGTTGAGAGGTGCTTCTATGTGGGAATGGATAATGGTGTTGAGAGGTGCTTCTATGTGGGAATGGATAATGGTGTTGAGAGGTGCTTCTATGTGGGAATGGATAATGGTGTTGAGAGGTACTTCTATGTGGGAATAGATAATGGTGTTGAGAGGTGCTTCTATGTGGGAATGGATAATGGTGTTGAGAGGTGCTTCTATGTGGGAATGGATAATGGTGTTGAGAGGTACTTCTATGTGGGAATGGATAATGGTGTTGAGAGGTACTTCTCTGTGGGAATGGATAATGGTGTTGAGAGGTGTTTCTATGTGGGAATAGATAATGGTGTTGAGAGGTGCTTATATGTGGGAATGGATAATGGTGTTGAGAGATGCTTCTATGTGGGAATAGATAATGGTGTTGAGAGGTGCTTCTATGTGGGAATGGATAATGGTGTTGAGAGGTACTTCTATGTGGGAATAGATAATGGTGTTGAGAGGTGCTTCTATGTGGGAATGGATAATGGTGTTGAGAGGTGCTTCTATGTGGGAATAGATAATGGTGTGGAGAGGTGCTTCTATGTGGGAATGGATAATGGTGTTGAGAGGTGCTTCTATGTGGGAATGGATAATGGTGTTGAGAGGTGCTTCTATGTGGGAATGGATAATGGTGTTGAGAGGTGCTTCTATGTGGGAATGGATAATGGTGTTGAGAGGTGCTTCTATGTGGGAATGGATAATGGTGTGGAGAGGTGCTTCTATGTGGGAATGGATAATGGTGTTGAGAGGTGCTTCTATGTGGGAATGGATAATGGTGTTGAGAGGTGCTTCTATGTGGGAATGGATAATGGTGTGTGGAGGTGCTTCTATGTGGGAATGGATAATGGTGTTGAGAGGTGCTTCTATGTGGGAATGGATAATGGTGTTGAGAGGTGCTTCTATGTGGGAATGGATAATGGTGTTGAGAGGTGCTTCTATGTGGGAATGGATAATGGTGTTGAGAGGTGCTTCTATGTGGGAATGGATAATGGTGTTGAGAGGTGCTTCTATGTGGGAATGGATAATGGTGTTGAGAGGTGCTTCTATGTGGGAATGGATAATGGTGTTGAGAGGTGCTTCTATGTGGGAATGGATAATGGTGTTGAGAGGTGCTTCTATGTGGGAATGGATAATGGTGTTGGAGGTGCTTCTATGTGGGAATGGATAATGGTGTTGGAGGTGCTTCTATGTGGGAATGGATAATGGTGTTGAGAGGTGCTTCTATGTGGGAATGGATAATGGTGTTGAGAGGTGCTTCTATGTGGGAATGGATAATGGTGTTGAGAGGTGCTTCTATGTGGGAATGGATAATGGTGTTGAGAGGTGCTTCTATGTGGGAATGGATAATGGTGTCTGGAGGTGCTTCTATGTGGGAATGGATAATGGTGTCTGGAGGTGCTTCTATGTGGGAATGGATAATGGTGTTGAGAGGTGCTTCTATGTGGGAATGGATAATGGTGTTGAGAGGTGCTTCTATGTGGGAATGGATAATGGTGTTGAGAGGTGCTTCTATGTGGGAATGGATAATGGTGTCTGGAGGTGCTTCTATGTGGGAATGGATAATGGTGCTGAGAGGTGCTTCTATGTGGGAATGGATAATGGTGTTGAGAGGTGCTTCTATGTGGGAATGGATAATGGTGTTGAGAGGTGCTTCTATGTGGGAATGGATAATGGTGTCTGGAGGTGCTTCTATGTGGGAATGGATAATGGTGTCTGGAGGTGCTTCTATGTGGGAATGGATAATGGTGTCTGGAGGTGCTTCTATGTGGGAATGGATAATGGTGCTGAGAGGTGCTTCTATGTGGGAATGGATAATGGTGTAGAGAGGTGCTTCTATGTGGGAATGGATAATGGTGTCTTGAGGTGCTCTATGTGGGAATGGATAATGGTTTGAGAGGTGTTTCTATGTGGGAATGGATAATGGTGTTGAAAGGTGCTTCTATGTGGGAATGGATAATGGTGTCTGGAGGTGCTTCTATGTGGGAATGGATAATGGTGCTGGAGGTGCTTCTATGTGGGAATGGATAATGGTGTTGAGAGGTGCTTCTATGTGGGAATGGATAATGGTGTTGAGAGGTGCTTCTATGTGGGAATGGATAATGGTGTTGAGAGGTGCTTCTATGTGGGAATGGATAATGGTGTTGAGAGGTGCTTCTATGTGGGAATGGATAATGGTGTTGAGAGGTGCTTCTATGTGGGAATGGATAATGGTGTTGAGAGGTGCTTCTATGTGGGAATGGATAATGGTGCTGAGAGGTGCTTCTATGTGGGAATGGATAATGGTGTCTGGAGGTGCTTCTATGTGGGAATGGATAATGGTATTGAGAGGTGCTTCTATGTGGGAATGGATAATGGTGTCTGGAGGTGCTTCTATGTGGGAATGGATAATGGTGTTGAGAGGTGCTTCTATGTGGGAATGGATAATGGTGCTGAGAGGTGCTTCTATGTGGGAATGGATAATTGTGTCGAGAAATAGGTGATTGTTTATGTATAATGCTTATTCACTCAACATTTTGCTAAAATGTACATATAACATGAGAATCATGAATTCGCGATCAACTTAGATCGCGAAAATTAGCGAAACATAAATACCCACGAATAAATAGTTTTCTATAGTAAATAAAAGCTGAGATAGTAAATCGAAAAAATGGTGCGAGATTTTCAAGAATGTTTGATAGTTCAAAATATTTACAAAGATTTGTATGTAGCAACTAAACTATTGAGACAGGTTTACATGTGTATTGAGACTGGTTTACCTGTGTATTGAGACTGGTTTACCTGTGTATTGAGACAGGTTTACCTGTGTATTGAGACAGGTTTACCTGTGTATTGAGACTGGTTTACCTGTGTATTGAGACTGGTTTACCTGTGTATTGAGACAGGTTTACCTGTGTATTGAGACTGGTTTACCTGTGTATTGAGACAGGTTTACGTGTGTATTGAGACTGGTTTACGTGTGTATTAAGACTGGTTTAGATGTGTATTGAGACTGGTTTGCGTGTGTATTGAGACTGGTTTACGTTTGTAATGAGACAGGTTTACATGTGTATTGAGACAGGTTTACCTGTGTATTGAGACTGGTTTACATGTGTATTAAGACTGGTTTATTGAGACTGGTTTACATGTGTATTGAGACTGGTTTATTGAGACTGGTTTGCATGTGTATTGTGACTGGTTTACGTTTGTAATGAGACAGGTTTACCTGTGTATTGAGACAGGTTTACCTGTGTATTGAGACTGGTTTACATGTGTATTGAGACTGGTTTACATGTATATTGAGACAGGTCTACATGTGTATTGAGACAGGTTTACGTGTGTATTGAGACTGGTTTGCGTGTGTATTGAGACAGGTTTACGTGTTTATTGAGACTGGTTTACATGTGTATTGAGACTGGTTTACATGTGTATTGAGACAGGTTTATGTTTTTATTGAGACTTGTTTACCTGTGTATTGAGACTGGTTTACCTGTGTATTGAGACAGGTTTATGTGTGTATTGAGACATGTTTACATGTGTATTGAGACAGGTTTATGTGTGTATTGAGACTGGTTTATGTGTGTATTGAGACAGGTTTACATGTGTATTGAGACAGGTTTATGTGTGTATTGAGACAGGTTTACGTGTGTATTGAGACTGGTTTACGTGTGTATTGAGACAGGTTTACATGTGTATTGAGACTGGTTTACATGTGTATTGAGACAGGGTTACATGTGTATTGAGACAGGTTTACATGTGTATTGAGACATCTTTACGTGTGTATTGAGATAGGTTTACGTGTGTATTGAGACAGGTTTACATGTGTATTGAGACAGGTTTATGTGTGTATTGAGACAGGTTTACCAGTGTATTGAGACAGGTTTACGTGTGTATTGAGACAGGTTTACCTGTGTATTGAGAAAGGTTTACGTGTGTAATGAGACTGATTTATATGTGTATTGAGACTTGTTTACATGTGTATTGAGACAGGTTTACATGTGTAATGAGACAGGTTTACGTGTGTATTGAGACTGGTTTACATGTGTATTGAGACTGGTTTACATGTGTATTGAGACAGATTTACATTTGTAATGAGACTGATTTATATGTGTATTGAGACTGGTTTACATGTGTATTGAGACAGGTTTACATGTGTATTGAGACAGGTTTATGTGTGTATTGAGACAGGTTTACCTGTGTATTGAGACTGGTTTCCGTGTGTATTGAGACTGGTTTACGTGTGTATTGAGACTGGTTTACGTGTTTATTGAGACTGGTTTGCATGTGTATTGAGACAGGTTTACATGTGTATTGAGACTGGTTTGCGTGTTTATTGAGACAGGTTTACGTGTTTATTGAGACAGGTTTACGTGTGTATTGAGACGGGTTTACATTTGTATTGAGACAGGTTTACCTGTGTATTGAGACTGGTTTACGTGTGTATTGAGACTGGTTTACGTGTGTATTGAGACTGGTTTACGTGTTTATTGAGACAGGTTTACGTGTGTATTGAGACAGGTTTACATGTGTATTGAGACAGGTTTATGTGTGTATCGAGACAGGTTTACCAGTGTATTGAGACAGGTTTACGTGTGTATTGAGACAGGTTTACCTGTGTATTGAGAAAGGTTTACGTGTGTAATGAGACTGATTTATATGTGTATTGAGACTTGTTTACATGTGAATTGAGACAGGTTTACATGTGTAATGAGACAGGTTTACGTGTGTATTGAGACTGGTTTACATGTGTATTGAGACTGGTTTACATGTGTATTGAGACAGATTTACATTTGTAATGAGACTGATTTATATGTGTATTGAGACTGGTTTACATGTGTATTGAGACAGGTTTACATGTGAATTGAGACAGGTTTACATGTGTAATGAGACAGGTTTACGTGTGTATTGAGACTGGTTTACGTGTGTATTGAGACTGGTTTACGTGTGTATTGAGACAGGTTTACTTGTGTATTGAGACAGGTTTACATGTGTATTGAGACAGGTTTATGTGTGTATCGAGACAGGTTTACCAGTGTATTGAGACAGGTTTACGTGTGTATTGAGACAGGTTTACCTGTGTATTGAGAAAGGTTTACGTGTGTAATGAGACTGATTTATATGTGTATTGAGACTTGTTTACATGTGAATTGAGACAGGTTTACATGTGTAATGAGACAGGTTTACGTGTGTATTGAGACTGGTTTACATGTGTATTGAGACTGGTTTACATGTGTATTGAGACAGATTTACATTTGTAATGAGACTGATTTATATGTGTATTGAGACTGGTTTACATGTGTATTGAGACAGGTTTACATGTGAATTGAGACAGGTTTACATGTGTAATGAGACAGGTTTACATGTGTATTGAGACTGGTTTACATGTGTATTGAGACTGGTTTACATGTGTATTGAGACAGATTTACATTTGTAATGAGACTGATTTATATGTGTATTGAGACTGGTTTACATGTGTATTGAGACAGGTTTACATGTGAATTGAGACAGGTTTACATGTGTAATGAGACAGGTTTACATGTGTATTGAGACAGGTTTACGTGTGTATTGAGACAGGTTTACGTGTGTATTGAGACTGGTTTACCTGTGTATTGAGACTGGTTTACATGTGTATTGAGACAGGTTTACGTGTGTATTGAGACTGGTTTACATGTGTATTGAGACAGGTTTATGTGTGTATTGAGACAGGTTTACATGTGTATTGAGACAGGTTTACGTGTGTATTGAGACAGGTTTACCTGTGTATTGAGACTGGTTTCATGTGTATTGAGACAGGTTTATGTGTGTATTGAGACTGGTTTACCTGTGTATTGAGACTGGTTTACATGTGTATTGAGACAGGTTTATGTGTGTATTGAGACAGGTTTACGTGTGTATTGAGACTGGTTTACGTGTGTATTGAGACAGGTTTACATGTGTATTGAGACTGGTTTACATGTGTATTGAGACAGGGTTACATGTGTATTGAGACAGGTTTACATGTGTATTGAGACATGTTTACGTGTGTATTGAGACAGGTTTACGTGTGTATTGAGACAGGTTTACATGTGTATTGAGACAGGTTTATGTGTGTATTGAGACAGGTTTACCAGTGTATTGAGACAGGTTTACGTGTGTATTGAGACAGGTTTACCTGTGTATTGAGAAAGGTTTACGTGTGTAATGAGACTGATTTATATGTGTATTGAGACTTGTTTACATGTGTATTGAGACAGGTTTACATGTGTAATGAGACAGGTTTACGTGTGTATTGAGACTGGTTTACATGTGTATTGAGACTGGTTTACATGTGTATTGAGACAGATTTACATTTGTAATGAGACTGATTTATATGTGTATTGAGACTGGTTTACATGTGTATTGAGACAGGTTTACATGTGTATTGAGACAGGTTTATGTGTGTATTGAGACAGGTTTACCTGTGTATTGAGACTGGTTTCCGTGTGTATTGAGACTGGTTTACGTGTGTATTGAGACTGGTTTACGTGTTTATTGAGACTGGTTTGCATGTGTATTGAGACAGGTTTACATGTGTATTGAGACTGGTTTGCGTGTTTATTGAGACAGGTTTACGTGTTTATTGAGACAGGTTTACGTGTGTATTGAGATGGGTTTACATTTGTATTGAGACAGGTTTACCTGTGTATTGAGACTGGTTTACGTGTGTATTGAAGACTGGTTTACGTGTGTATTGAGACTGGTTTATGTGTTTATTGAGACAGGTTTACGTGTGTATTGAGACAGGTTTACATGTGTATTGAGACAGGTTTATGTGTGTATTGAGACAGGTTTACCAGTGTATTGAGACAGGTTTACGTGTGTATTGAGACAGGTTTACCTGTGTATTGAGAAAGGTTTACGTGTGTAATGAGACAGGTTTACCTGTGTATTGAGAAAGGTTTACGTGTGTAATGAGACTGATTTATATGTGTATTGAGACTTGTTTACATGTGAATTGAGACAGGTTTACATGTGTAATGAGACAGGTTTACGAGTGTATTGAGACTGGTTTACATGTGTATTGAGACTGGTTTACATGTGTATTGAGACAGATTTACATTTGTAATGAGACTGATTTATATGTGTATTGAGACTGGTTTACATGTGTATTGAGACAGGTTTACATGTGAATTGAGACAGGTTTACATGTGTAATGAGACAGGTTTACGTGTGTATTGAGACAGGTTTACGTGTGTATTGAGACAGGTTTACCTGTGTATTGAGACTGGTTTCATGTGTATTGAGACAGGTTTATGTTTTTATTGAGACTTGTTTACCTGTGTATTGAGACTGGTTTACCTGTGTATTGAGACAGGTTTATGTGTGTATTGAGACATGTTTACATGTGTATTGAGACAGGTTTATGTGTGTATTGAGACTGGTTTATGTGTGTATTGAGACAGGTTTACATGTGTATTGAGACAGGTTTATGTGTGTATTGAGACAGGTTTACGTGTGTATTGAGACTGGTTTACGTGTGTATTGAGACAGGTTTACATGTGTATTGAGACTGGTTTACATGTGTATTGAGACAGGGTTACATGTGTATTGAGACAGGTTTACATGTGTATTGAGACATCTTTACGTGTGTATTGAGATAGGTTTACGTGTGTATTGAGACAGGTTTACATGTGTATTGAGACAGGTTTATGTGTGTATTGAGACAGGTTTACCAGTGTATTGAGACAGGTTTACGTGTGTATTGAGACAGGTTTACCTGTGTATTGAGAAAGGTTTACGTGTGTAATGAGACTGATTTATATGTGTATTGAGACTTGTTTACATGTGTATTGAGACAGGTTTACATGTGTAATGAGACAGGTTTACGTGTGTATTGAGACTGGTTTACATGTGTATTGAGACTGGTTTACATGTGTATTGAGACAGATTTACATTTGTAATGAGACTGATTTATATGTGTATTGAGACTGGTTTACATGTGTATTGAGACAGGTTTACATGTGTATTGAGACAGGTTTACGTGTGTATTGAGACAGGTTTACCTGTGTATTGAGACTGGTTTACGTGTGTATTGAGACTGGTTTACGTGTGTATTGAGACTGGTTTACGTGTTTATTGAGACTGGTTTACATGTGTATTGAGACAGGTTTACATGTGTATTGAGACTGGTTTACGTGTGTATTGAGACTGGTTTACGTGTGTATTGAGACTGGTTTACGTGTTTATTGAGACAGGTTTACGTGTGTATTGAGACAGGTTTACATGTGTATTGAGACAGGTTTATGTGTGTATTGAGACAGGTTTACCAGTGTATTGAGACAGGTTTACGTGTGTATTGAGACAGGTTTACCTGTGTATTGAGAAAGGTTTACGTGTGTAATGAGACTGTTTATATGTGTATTGAGACTTGTTTACATGTGAATTGAGACAGGTTTACATGTGTAATGAGACAGGTTTACGTGTGTATTGAGACTGGTTTACATGTGTATTGAGACTGGTTTACATGTGTATTGAGACAGATTTACATTTGTAATGAGACTGATTTATATGTGTATTGAGACTGGTTTACATGTGTATTGAGACAGGTTTACATGTGTATTGAGACAGGTTTACGTGTGTATTGAGACAGGTTTACCTGTGTATTGAGACTGGTTTACATGTGTATTGAGACTGGTTTACGTGTGTATTGAGACTGGTTTACGTGTTTATTGAGACTGGTTTGCATGTGTATTGAGACAGGTTTACATGTGTATTGAGACTGGTTTGCGTGTTTATTGAGACAGGTTTACGTGTTTATTGAGACAGGTTTACGTGTGTATTGAGATGGGTTTACATTTGTATTGAGACAGGTTTACCTGTGTATTGAGACGGTTTACATGTGTATTGAGACTTGTTTACGTGTGTATTGAGACTGGTTTACGTGTTTATTGAGAGAGGTTTACGTGTTTATTGAGACAGGTTTACGTGTGTATTAAGACTGGTTTATTGAGACAGGTTTACGTGTGTATTGAGACAGGTTTACGTGTGTAATGAGACTGGTTTACATGTGTATTTAGACTGGTTTATGTGTGTAATGAGACAGGTTTACGTGTGTATTGCGACTGGTTTACGTGTGTATTGAGACAGGTTTACGTGTTTATTGAGACAGGTTTACGTGTGTATTGAGACTGGTTTACCTGTATATTGAGACAGGTTTACGTGTGTATTGAGACTGGTTTACATGTTTATTGAGACAGGTTTACGTGTGTATTGAGACAGGTTTACGTGTTTATTGAGACAGGTTTACGTGTGTATTGAGACTGGTTTACCTGTGTATTGAGACTGGTTTACCTGTGTATTGAGACTGGTTTACGTGTGTATTGAGACTTGTTTACGTGTTTATTGAGACAGGTTTACGTGTGTATTGAGACAGGTTTACCTGTGTATTGAGACTGGTTTACATGTGTATTAAGACTGGTTTATTGAGACTGGTTTACATGTGTATTGAGACTGGTTTACGTTTGTAATGAGACAGGTTTACATGTGTATTGAGACAGGTTTACCTGTGTATTGAGACTGGTTTACATGTGTATTGAGACTGGTTTATGTGTGTATTGAGACTGGTTTACTTTTGTAATGAGACTGGTTTACATGTGTATTGAGACAGGTTTATGTGTGTATTGAGACAGGTTTACCTGTGTATTGAGACAGGTTTACGTGTGTATTGAGACAGGTTTACCTGTGTATTGAGACAGGTTTACGTGTGTATTGAGACTGGTTTACGTGTGTATTGAGACCGGTTTATGTGTGTATTGAGACCGGTTTACATGTGTAATGAGACTGGTTTACATGTGTATTGAGACAGATTTACGTTTGTAATGAGACTGATTTATATGTGTATTGAGACTGGTTTACATGTGTATTGAGACAGATTTACGTTTGTAATGAGACTGATTTATATGTGTATTGAGACTGGTTTACATGTGTATTGAGACAGGTTTACATGTGTATTGAGACAGGTTTACGTGTGTATTGAGACTGGTTTACATGTGTATTGAGACTGGTTTACATGTGTATTGAGACAGATTTACGTTTGTAATGAGACTGATTTATATGTGTATTGAGACTGGTTTACATGTGTATTGAGACAGGTTTACATGTGTATTGAGACAGGTTTACGTGTGTATTGAGACAGGTTTACCTGTGTATTGAGACTGGTTTCCATGTGTATTGAGACTGGTTTACGTGTGTATTGAGACTGGTTTACGTGTTTATTGAGACTGGTTTGCATGTGTATTGAGACAGGTTTACATGTGTATTGAGACTGGTTTGCGTGTGTATTGAGACAGGTTTACGTGTTTATTGAGACAGGTTTACGTGTGTATTGAGACTGGTTTACATGTGTATTGAGACAGGTTTATGTGTGTATTGAGACTGGTTTACATGTGTATTGAGACTGGTTTACGTGTGTATTGAGACTGGTTTACGTGTTTATTGAGACAGGTTTACGTGTGTATTGAGACAGGTTTACGTGTGTATTGAGACTGGTTTACTGTTTATTGAGACAGGTTTACGTGTGTATTGAGACAGGTTTACGTGTGTATTAAGACTGGTTTATTGAGACAGGTTTACGTGTGTATTGAGACAGGTTTACGTGTGTATTGAGACTGGTTTACGTGTGTATTGAGACAGGTTTACGTGTGTATTGAGACAGGTTTACGTGTGTATTGAGACTGGTTTACCTGTGTATTGAGACTGGTTTACGTGTGTATTGAGACTGGTTTACGTGTTTATTGAGACAGGTTTACGTGTGTATTGAGACTGGTTTACGTGTGTATTGAGACAGGTTTACGTGTGTATTGAGACTGGTTTACGTGTGTATTGAGACTGGTTTACGTGTGTATTGAGACTGGTTTACGTGTGTATTGAGACTGGTTTACGTGTGTATTGAGACAGGTTTACGTGTGTATTGAGACAGGTTTACATGTGTATTGAGACAGGTTTATGTGTGTATTGAGACAGGTTTACTGTGTATTGAGACTGGTTTACGTGTGTATTGAGACTGGTTTACGTGTGTATTGAGACAGGTTTACATGTGTATTGAGACAGGTTTACATGTGTATTGAGACAGGTTTACATGTGTATTGAGACAGGTTTACGTGTGTATTGAGACTGGTTTACGTGTGTATTGAGACTGGTTTACATGTGTATTGAGACAGGTTTATGTGTGTATTGAGACAGGTTTACCTGTGTATTGAGACAGGTTTACGTGTGTATTGAGACAGGTTTACCTGTGTATTGAGACAGGTTTACGTGTGTATTGAGACTGGTTTACGTGTGTATTGAGACTGGTTTATGTGTGTATTGAGACGGTTTACATGTGTATTGAGACTGGTTTACATGTGTATTGAGACAGGTTTACGTGTGTAATGAGACTGGTTTATATGTGTATTGAGACTGGTTTACATGTGTATTGAGACAGATTTACGTTTGTAATGAGACTGATTTATATGTGTATTGAGACTGGTTTACATGTGTATTGAGACAGGTTTACATGTGTATTGAGACAGGTTTACGTGTGTATTGAGACTGGTTTACATGTGTATTGAGACTTGTTTACATGTGAATTGAGACAGGTTTACTTGTGTAATGAGACAGGTTTACGTGTGTATTGAGACTGGTTTACATGTGTATTGAGACTGGTTTACATGTGTATTGAGACAGATTTACATTTGCAATGAGACTGATTTATATGTGTATTGAGACTGGTTTACATGTGTATTGAGACAGGTTTACATGTGTATTGAGACAGGTTTACGTGTGTATTGAGACAGGTTTACCTGTGTATTGAGACTGGTTTCCATGTGTATTGAGACTGGTTTACGTGTGTATTGAGACTGGTTTACGTGTTTATTGAGACTGGTTTGCATGTGTATTGAGACAGGTTTACATGTGTATTGAGACTGGTTTGCGTGTTTATTGAGACAGGTTTACGTGTTTATTGAGACAGGTTTACGTGTGTATTGAGACGGGTTTACATTTGTATTGAGACAGGTTTACCTGTGTATTGAGACTGGTTACCAGTGTATTGAGACTGGTTTACGTGTGTATTGAGACTGGTTTACGTGTTTATTGAGACAGGTTTACGTGTTTATTGAGACAGGTTTACGTGTGTATTAAGACTGGTTTATTGAGACAGGTTTACGTGTGTATTGAGACAGGTTTACGTGTGTAATGAGACTGGTTTACATGTGTATTTAGACTGGTTTTTGTGTGTAATGAGACAGGTTTACGTGTGTATTGCGACTGGTTTACGTGTGTATTGAGACAGGTTTACGTGTTTATTGAGACAGGTTTACGTGTGTATTGAGACTGGTTTACCTGTATATTGAGACAGGTTTACGTGTGTATTGAGACTGGTTTACATGTTTATTGAGACAGGTTTACGTGTGTATTGAGACAGGTTTACGTGTTTATTGAGACAGGTTTACGTGTGTATTGAGACTGGTTTACCTGTGTATTGAGACTGGTTTACCTGTGTATTGAGACTGGTTTACGTGTGTATTGAGACTTGTTTACGTGTTTATTGAGACAGGTTTACGTATGTATTGAGACAGGTTTACCTGTGTATTGAGACTGGTTTACATGTGTATTAAGACTGGTTTATTGAGACTGGTTTACATGTGTATTGAGACTGGTTTACGTTTGTAATGAGACTGGTTTACATGTGTATTGAGACTGGTTTATGTGTGTATTGAGACTGGTTTACTTTTGTAATGAGACTGGTTTACATGTGTATTGAGACAGGTTTATGTGTGTATTGAGACAGGTTTACCTGTGTATTGAGACAGGTTTACGTGTGTATTGAGACAGGTTTACCTGTGTATTGAGACAGGTTTACGTGTGTATTGAGACTGGTTTACGTGTGTATTGAGACCGGTTTATGTGTGTATTGAGACCGGTTTACATGTGTAATGAGACTGGTTTACATGTGTATTGAGACAGATTTACGTTTGTAATGAGACTGATTTATATGTGTATTGAGACTGGTTTACATGTGTATTGAGACAGATTTACGTTTGTAATGAGACTGATTTATATGTGTATTGAGACTGGTTTACATGTGTATTGAGACAGGTTTACATGTGTATTGAGACAGGTTTACGTGTGTATTGAGACTGGTTTACATGTGTATTGAGACTGGTTTACATGTGTATTGAGACAGATTTACGTTTGTAATGAGACTGATTTATATGTGTATTGAGACTGGTTTACATGTGTATTGAGACAGGTTTACATGTGTATTGAGACAGGTTTACGTGTGTATTGAGACTGGTTTACATGTGTATTGAGACAGGTTTACGTGTGTATTGAGACTGGTTTACGTGTGTATTGAGACTGGTTTACGTGTTTATTGAGACTGGTTTGCGTTTGTATTGAGACAGGTTTACGTGTGTATTGAGACTGGTTTGCGTGTGTATTGAGACAGGTTTACGTGTTTATTGAGACTGGTTTACGTGTGTATTGAGACTGGTTTACATGTGTATTGAGACAGGATCATGTGTTTATTGAGACTGGTTTACCTGTTTATTGAGACTGGTTTACGTGTGTATTGAGACTGGTTTACGTGTGTATTGAGACTGGTTTACGTGTGTATTGAGACGGTTTACTGTTTATTGAGACAGATTTACGTGTTTATTGAGACAGGTTTACGTGTGTATTAAGACCGGTTTATTGAGACAGGTTTACATGTGTATTGAGACAGGGTTACATGTGTATTGAGACTGGTTTACCTGTGTATTGAGACAGGTTTACATGTGTATTGAGACAGGTTTACGTGTGTATTGAGAATGGTTTACGTGTGTATTGAGACTGGTGTACGTGTGTATTGAGACGGGTTTACATGTGTAATGAGACAGGTTTACGTGTGTATTGAGACAGGTTTACGTGTTTATTGAGACAGGTTTACGTGTGTAATGAAACAGGTTTACGTGTGTATTGAGACAGGTTTACGTGTTTATTGAGACAGGTTTACGTGTGTATTGAGACTGGTTTACGTGTTTATTGAGACTGGTTTGCGTGTGTATTGAGACAGGTTTACGTGTGTATTGAGACTGGTTTGTGTGTGTATTGAGACAGGTTTACATGTTTATTGAGACTGATTTACATGTGTATTGAGACTGGTTTACATGTGTATTGAGACAGGATCATGTGTTTATTGAGACTGGTTTAACTGTTTATTGAGACTGGTTTACGTGTTTATTGAGACTGGTTTGCATGTGTATTGAGAAAGGTTTACATGTGTATTGAGACTGGTTTGCGTGTTTATTGAGACAGGTTTACGTGTTTATTGAGACAGGTTTACGTGTGTATTGAGATGGGTTTACATTTGTATTGAGAGAGGTTTACCTGTGTATTGAGACTGGGTTACGTGTGTATTGAGACTGGTTTACGTGTGTATTGAGACTAGTTTACCTGTTTATTGAGACAGGTTTACGTGTTTATTGAGACAGGTTTACGTGTGTATTAAGACAGGTTTATTGAGACAGGTTTATGTGTGTATTGAGACAGGTTTATGTGTTTATTAAGACAGGTTTACATGTGTATTGAGACAGGTTTATGTGTTTATTGAGACTGGTTTACGTGTGTATTGAGACTGGTTTACGTGTGTATTGAGACGGGTTTACATGTTTAATGAGACTGGTTTACGTGTGTATTGAGACGGGTTTACATGTGTAATGAGACTGGTTTACGTGTGTATTGAGACAGGTTTATGTTTTTATTGAGACTTGTTTACCTGTGTATTGAGACTGGTTTACCTGTGTATTGAGACAGGTTTATGTGTGTATTGAGACATGTTTACATGTGTATTGAGACAGGTTTATGTGTGTATTGAGACTGGTTTATGTGTGTATTGAGACAGGTTTACATGTGTATTGAGACAGGTTTATGTGTGTATTGAGACAGGTTTACGTGTGTATTGAGACTGGTTTACGTGTGTATTGAGACAGGTTTACATGTGTATTGAGACTGGTTTACATGTGTATTGAGACAGGGTTACATGTGTATTGAGACAGGTTTACATGTGTATTGAGACATCTTTACGTGTGTATTGAGATAGGTTTACGTGTGTATTGAGACAGGTTTACATGTGTATTGAGACAGGTTTACATGTGTATTGAGACAGGTTTATGTGTGTATTGAGACAGGTTTACCAGTGTATTGAGACAGGTTTACGTGTGTATTGAGACAGGTTTATGTTTTTATTGAGACTTGTTTACCTGTGTATTGAGACTGGTTTACCTGTGTATTGAGACAGGTTTATGTGTGTATTGAGACATGTTTACATGTGTATTGAGACAGGTTTATGTGTGTATTGAGACTGGTTTATGTGTGTATTGAGACAGGTTTACATGTGTATTGAGACAGGTTTATGTGTGTATTGAGACAGGTTTACGTGTGTATTGAGACTGGTTTACGTGTGTATTGAGACAGGTTTACATGTGTATTGAGACTGGTTTACATGTGTATTGAGACAGGGTTACATGTGTATTGAGACAGGTTTACATGTGTATTGAGACATCTTTACGTGTGTATTGAGATAGGTTTACGTGTGTATTGAGACAGGTTTACATGTGTATTGAGACAGGTTTATGTGTGTATTGAGACAGGTTTACCAGTGTATTGAGACAGGTTTACGTGTGTATTGAGACAGGTTTACGTGTGTATTGAGACAGGTTTACCTGTGTATTGAGAGGTTTACGTGTGTATGAGACTGATTTATATGTGTATTGAGACTTGTTTACATGTGTATTGAGACAGGTTTACATGTGTAATGAGACAGGTTTACGTGTGTATTGAGACTGGTTTACATGTGTATTGAGACTGGTTTACATGTGTATTGAGACAGATTTACATTTGTAATGAGACTGATTTATATGTGTATTGAGACTGGTTTACATGTGTATTGAGACAGGTTTACATGTGTATTGAGACAGGTTTACCTGTGTATTGAGACTGGTTTACGTGTGTATTGAGACTGGTTTACGTGTTTATTGAGACAGGTTTACGTGTGTATTGAGACAGGTTTACATGTGTATTGAGACAGGTTTATGTGTGTATCGAGACAGGTTTACCAGTGTATTGAGACAGGTTTACGTGTGTATTGAGACAGGTTTACCTGTGTATTGAGAAAGGTTTACGTGTGTAATGAGACTGATTTATATGTGTATTGAGACTTGTTTACATGTGAATTGAGACAGGTTTACATGTGTAATGAGACAGGTTTACGTGTGTATTGAGACTGGTTTACATGTGTATTGAGACTGGTTTACGTGTGTATTGAGACAGGTTTACGTGTTTATTGAGACTGGTTTACGTGTGTATTGAGACTGGTTTATTGAGACGGTTTACGTGTGTATTGAGACTGGTTTACATGTGTATTGAGACTGGTTTACATGTGTATTGAGACAGGTTTACGTGTGTAATGAGACAGGTTTACGTGTGTATTGAGACTGGTTTACGTGTGTATTGAGACAGGTTTACGTGTTTATTGAGACAGGTTTACGTGTGTATTGAGACAGGTTTACATGTGTATTGAGACGGTTTACGTGTGTATTGAGACAGGTTTACTGTGTATTGAGACGTTAGACAGGTTTACGTGTGTATTGAGACAGGTTTACGTGTGTATTGAGACAGGTTTACATGTGTATTGAGACAGGTTTACGTGTGTATTGAGACAGGTTTACATGTGTATTGAGACAGGTTTACGTGTGTATTGAGACAGGTTTACGTGTGTATTGAGACTGGTTTACGTGTGTATTGAGACAGGTTTACATGTGTATTGAGACTGGTTTACATGTGTATTGAGACAGGTTTACATGTGTATTGAGACAGGTTTACATGTGTATTGAGACAGGTTTACGTGTGTATTGAGACAGGTTTACGTGTGTATTGAGACTGGTTTACGTGTGTATTGAGACAGGTTTACATGTGTATTGAGACTGGTTTACATGTGTATTGAGACAGGTTTACGTGTGTATTGAGACAGGTTTACATGTGTATTGAGACAGGTTTATGTGTGTATTGAGACAGGTTTACGTGTGTATTGAGACTGGTTTACGTGTGTATTGAGACAGGTTTACATGTGTATTGAGACTGGTTTACATGTGTATTGAGACAGGGTTACATGTGTATTGAGACAGGTTTACATGTGTATTGAGACAGGTTTACGTGTGTATTGAGACAGGTTTACGTGTGTATTGAGACAGGTTTACATGTGTATTGAGACAGGTTTACGTGTGTATTGAGACAGGTTTACCAGTGTATTGAGACAGGTTTACGTGTGTATTGAGACAGGTTTACATGTGTATTGAGAAAGGTTTACGTGTGTATGAGACTGGTTTATTGTGTATTGAGACTGTTCTGTGATTGAGACAGTTTATTTGTATTGAGACTGTTTTATGTGTATTGAGACTGGTTTACTGTGTATTGAGACAGGTTTACATGTGTATTGAGACGGTTTATGTGTGTATTGAGACAGGTTTACCTGTGTATTGAGACTGGTTTACGTGTGTATTGAGACTGGTTTACGGTGTATTGAGACAGGTTACGTGTGTATTGAGACTGGTTTACGTGTGTATTGAGACTGGTTTACGTGTGTATTGAGACTGGTTTACATGTGTATTGAGACAGGTTTACATGTGTATTGAGACTGGTTTACGTGTTTATTGAGACAGGTTTACGTGTGTATTGAGACAGGTTTACGTGTGTATTAAGACTGGTTTATTGAGACAGGTTTATGTGTGTATTGAGACAGGTTTACGTGTGTAATGAGACTGGTTTACATGTGTATTTAGACTGGTTTTTGTGTGTAATGAGACAGGTTTACGTGTGTATTGCGACTGGTTTACGTGTGTATTGAGACAGGTTTACGTGTTTATTGAGACAGGTTTACGTGTGTATTGAGACTGGTTTACCTGTATATTGAGACAGGTTTACGTGTGTATTGAGACTGGTTTACATGTTTATTGAGACAGGTTTACGTGTGTATTGAGACAGGTTTACGTGTTTATTGAGACAGGTTTACGTGTGTATTGAGACTGGTTTACCTGTGTATTGAGACTGGTTTACCTGTGTATTGAGACTGGTTTACGTGTGTATTGAGACTTGTTTACGTGTTTATTGAGACAGGTTTACGTGTGTATTGAGACAGGTTTACCTGTGTATTGAGACTGGTTTACATGTGTATTAAGACTGGTTTATT
This sequence comes from Archivesica marissinica, assembly GCA_014843695.1. Taxonomy (NCBI): domain Eukaryota; kingdom Metazoa; phylum Mollusca; class Bivalvia; order Venerida; family Vesicomyidae; genus Archivesica; species Archivesica marissinica. Next base: position 1,043,221 of record CM026388.1, on the reverse strand, counting down.
GAGACTGGTTTACATGTGTATTGAGACTGGTTTACGTTTGTAATGAGACAGGTTTACATGTGTATTGAGACTGGTTTACATGTGTATTGAGACTGGTTTACGTGTGTATTGAGACTGGTTTACCTGTGTATTGAGACTGGTTTACTTGTGTTTGAGACTGGTTACGTGTGTATTGAGACAGGTTATGTGTGTGTTGGACGGTTTTACATGTGTAATGAGACTGGTTTACATGTGTATTGAGACAGATTTACGTTTGTAATGAGACTGATTTATATGTGTATTGAGACTGGTTTACATGTGTATTGAGACAGGTTTACGTTTGTAATGAGACTGATTATATGTGTATTGAGACAGGTTTACATGTGTATTGAGACTGGTTTACATGTGTATTGAGACTGGTTTACGTGTGTATTGAGACTGGTTTACGTGTGTATTGAGACTGGTTTACATGTGTATTGAGACAGGTTTACGTTTGTATTGAGACTGGTTTACGTGTGTATTGAGACTGGTTTACGTGTGTATTGAGACAGGTTTACATGTGTATTGAGACAGGTTTACGTGTGTATTGAGACTGGTTTACATGTGTATTGAGACAGGTTTACGTTTGTATTGAGACTGGTTTACGTGTGTATTGAGACTGGTTTACGTGTTTATTGAGACTGGTTTGCGTTTGTATTGAGACAGGTTTACGTGTGTATTGAGACTGGTTTGCGTGTGTATTGAGACAGGTTTACGTGTTTATTGAGACTGGTTTACGTGTGTATTGAGACTGGTTTACATGTGTATTGAGACAGGATCATGTGTTTATTGAGACTGGTTTACCTGTTTATTGAGACTGGTTTACGTGTGTATTGAGACTGGTTTACATGTGTATTGAGACAGATTTACATTTGTAATGAGACTGATTTATATGTGTATTGAGACTAGTTTACATGTGTATTGAGACAGGTTTACATGTGTATTGAGACAGGTTTACGTGTGTATTGAGACAGGTTTACCTGTGTATTGAGACTGGTTTCTGTGTGTATTGAGACTGGTTTACGTGTGTATTGAGACTGGTTTACGTGTTTATTGAGACTGGTTTGCATGTGTATTGAGACAGGTTTACATGTGTATTGAGACTGGTTTGCGTGTTTATTGAGACAGGTTTATGTGTTATTGAGACAGGTTTACGTGTGTATTGAGACTGGTTTACATTTGTATTGAGACAGGTTTACCTGTGTATTGAGACTGGTTTACGTGTGTATTGAGACTGGTTTACGTGTGTATTGAGACTGGTTTACGTGTTTATTGAGACTGGTTTACGTGTGTATTGAGACAG
>CM026388.1:1023377-1040900 GCA_014843695.1 Archivesica marissinica | reverse complement strand
TTACGTGTGTATTGAGACTGGTTTACATGTGTATTAAGACTGGTTTGCGTGTGTATTGAGACAGGTTTACATGTGTATTGAGACTGGTTTATGTGTGTATTGAGACAGGTTTACATGTGTATTGAGACAGGTTTACGTGTGTATTGAGACTGGTTTACATGTGTATTGAGACAGGTTTATGTGTTTATTGAGACTGGTTTACATGTGTATTGAGACTGGTTTACGTGTTTATTGAGACTGGTTTACATGTGTATTGAGACAGGTTTACATGTGTATTGAGACTGGTTTACGTGTGTATTGAGACAGGTTTACGTGTGTATTGAGACAGGTTTACTGTGTATTGAGACAGGTTTACTGTGTATTGAGATGGTTTACTGTGTATTGAGACTGGGTTATGTGTGTATTGAGACAGGTTTACGTGTGTATTGAGACTGGTTTACCTGTTTATTGAGACAGGTTTACGTGTGTATTGAGACTGGTTTACGTGTGTATTAAGACAGGTTTATTGAGACAGGTTTATGTGTGTATTGAGACAGGTTTATGTGTTTATTAAGACAGGTTTACATGTGTATTGAGACAGGTTTATGTGTTTATTGAGACTGGTTTACGTGTGTATTGAGACTGGTTTACGTGTGTATTGAGACGGGTTTACATGTTTAATGAGACTGGTTTACGTGTGTATTGAGACGGGTTTACATGTGTAATGAGACTGGTTTACGTGTGTATTGAGACAGGTTTATGTTTTTATTGAGACTTGTTTACCTGTGTATTGAGACTGGTTTACCTGTGTATTGAGACAGGTTTATGTGTGTATTGAGACATGTTTACATGTGTATTGAGACAGGTTTATGTGTGTATTGAGACTGGTTTATGTGTGTATTGAGACAGGTTTACATGTGTATTGAGACAGGTTTATGTGTGTATTGAGACAGGTTTACGTGTGTATTGAGACTGGTTTACGTGTGTATTGAGACAGGTTTACATGTGTATTGAGACTGGTTTACATGTGTATTGAGACAGGGTTACATGTGTATTGAGACAGGTTTACATGTGTATTGAGACATCTTTACGTGTGTATTGAGATAGGTTTACGTGTGTATTGAGACAGGTTTACATGTGTATTGAGACAGGTTTATGTGTGTATTGAGACAGGTTTACCAGTGTATTGAGACAGGTTTACGTGTGTATTGAGACAGGTTTATGTTTTTATTGAGACTTGTTTACCTGTGTATTGAGACTGGTTTACCTGTGTATTGAGACAGGTTTATGTGTGTATTGAGACATGTTTACATGTGTATTGAGACAGGTTTATGTGTGTATTGAGACTGGTTTATGTGTGTATTGAGACAGGTTTACATGTGTATTGAGACAGGTTTATGTGTGTATTGAGACAGGTTTACGTGTGTATTGAGACTGGTTTACGTGTGTATTGAGACAGGTTTACATGTGTATTGAGACTGGTTTACATGTGTATTGAGACAGGGTTACATGTGTATTGAGACAGGTTTACATGTGTATTGAGACATCTTTACGTGTGTATTGAGATAGGTTTACGTGTGTATTGAGACAGGTTTACATGTGTATTGAGACAGGTTTATGTGTGTATTGAGACAGGTTTACCAGTGTATTGAGACAGGTTTACCTGTGTATTGAGACAGGTTTACGTGTGTATTGAGACAGGTTTACCTGTGTATTGAGAAAGGTTTACGTATGTAATGAGACTGATTTATATGTGTATTGAGACTTGTTTACATGTGTATTGAGACAGGTTTACATGTGTAATGAGACAGCTTTACGTGTGTATTGAGACTGGTTTACATGTGTATTGAGACTGGTTTACATGTGTATTGAGACAGATTTACATTTGTAATGAGACTGATTTATATGTGTATTGAGACTAGTTTACATGTGTATTGAGACAGGTTTACATGTGTATTGAGACAGGTTTACCTGTGTATTGAGACAGGTTTACCTGTGTATTGAGACTGGTTTACGTGTGTATTGAGACTGGTTTACGTGTTTATTGAGACAGGTTTACGTGTGTATTGAGACAGGTTTACATGTGTATTGAGACAGGTTTATGTGTGTATCGAGACAGGTTTACCAGTGTATTGAGACAGGTTTACGTTTGTATTGAGACAGGTTTACCTGTGTATTGAGAAAGGTTTAAGTGTGTAATGAGACTGATTTATATGTGTATTGAGACTTGTTTACATGTGAATTGAGACAGGTTTACATGTGTAATGAGACAGGTTTACGTGTGTATTGAGACTGGTTTACATGTGTATTGAGACTGGTTTACATGTGTATTGAGACAGATTTACATTTGTAATGAGACTGATTTATATGTGTATTGAGACTGGTTTACATGTGTATTGAGACAGGTTTACATGTGAATTGAGACAGGTTTACATGTGTAATGAGACAGGTTTACGTGTGTATTGAGACTGGTTTACGTGTGTATTGAGACTGGTTTACGTGTTTATTGAGACAGGTTTACTTGTGTATTGAGACAGGTTTACATGTGTATTGAGACAGGTTTATGTGTGTATTGAGACAGGTTTACCAGTGTATTGAGACAGGTTTACGTGTGTATTGAGACAGGTTTACCTGTGTATTGAGAAAGGTTTACGTGTGTAATGAGACTGATTTATATGTGTATTGAGACTTGTTTACATGTGTATTGAGACAGGTTTACATGTGTAATGAGACAGGTTTACGTGTGTATTGAGACTGGTTTACATGTGTATTGAGACTGGTTTACATGTGTATTGAGACAGATTTACATTTGTAATGAGACTGATTTATATGTGTATTGAGACTGGTTTACATGTGTATTGAGACAGGTTTACATGTGTATTGAGACAGGTTTACATGTGTATTGAGACAGGTTTACGTGTGTATTGAGACTGGTTTACCTGTGTATTGAGACTGGTTTACATGTGTATTGAGACAGGTTTACATGTGTATTGAGACAGGTTTACATGTGTATTGAGACAGGTTTATGTGTGTATTGAGACAGGTTTACGTGTGTATTGAGACAGGTTTATTGAGACAGGTTTACATGTGTATTGAGACAGGTTTACCTGTGTATTGAGACAGGTTTACGTGTGTATTGAGACAGGTTTACCTGTGTATTGAGACAGGTTTACGTGTGTATTGAGACTGGTTTATGTGTGTATTGAGACTGGTTTACATGTGTATTGAGACAGATTTACATTTGTAATGAGACTGATTTATATGTGTATTGAGACTGGTTTACATGTGTATTGAGACAGGTTTACATGTGTATTGAGACAGGTTTATGTGTGTATTGAGACAGGTTTACCTGTGTATTGAGACTGGTTTCCGTGTGTATTGAGACTGGTTTACGTGTGTATTGAGACTGGTTTACCTGTTTATTGAGACTGGTTTGCATGTGTATTGAGACAGGTTTACATGTGTATTGAGACTGGTTTGCGTGTTTATTGAGACAGGTTTACGTGTTTATTGAGACAGGTTTACGTGTGTATTAAGACTGGTTTATTGAGACAGGTTTACGTGTGTATTGAGACAGGTTTACGTGTGTAATGAGACTGGTTTACATGTGTATTTAGACTGGTTTTTGTGTGTAATGAGACAGATTTACGTGTGTATTGCGACTGGTTTACGTGTGTATTGAGACAGGTTTACGTGTTTATTGAGACAGGTTTACGTGTGTATTGAGACTGGTTTACCTGTATATTGAGACAGGTTTACGTGTGTATTGAGACTGGTTTACATGTTTATTGAGACAGGTTTACGTGTGTATTGAGACAGGTTTACGTGTTTATTGAGACAGGTTTACGTGTGTATTGAGACTGGTTTACCTGTGTATTGATACTGGTTTACCTGTGTATTGAGACTGGTTTACGTGTGTATTGAGACTTGTTTACGTGTTTATTCAGACAGGTTTACGTATGTATTGAGACAGGTTTACCTGTGTATTGAGACTGGTTTACATGTGTATTAAGACTGGTTTATTGAGACTGGTTTACATGTGTATTGAGACTGGTTTACGTTTGTAATGAGACAGGTTTACATGTGTATTGAGACAGGTTTACCTGTGTATTGAGACAGGTTTACGTGTGTATTGAGACAGGTTTACCTGTGTATTGAGACAGGTTTACGTGTGTATTGAGACTGGTTTACGTGTGTATTGAGACAGGTTTATGTGTGTATTGAGACCGGTTTACATGTGTAATGAGACTGGTTTACATGTGTATTGAGACAGATTTACGTTTGTAATGAGACTGATTTATATGTGTATTGAGACTGGTTTACATGTGTATTGAGACAGATTTACGTTTGTAATGAGACTGATTTATATGTGTATTGAGACTGGTTTACATGTGTATTGTGACAGGTTTACATGTGTATTGAGACAGGTTTACGTGTGTATTGAGACTGGTTTACATGTGTATTGAGACTGGTTTACATGTGTATTGAGACAGATTTACGTTTGTAATGAGACTGATTTATATGTGTATTGAGACTGGTTTACATGTGTATTGAGACAGGTTTACATGTGTATTGAGACAGGTTTACGTGTGTATTGAGACTGGTTTACATGTGTATTGAGACAGGTTTACGTGTGTATTGAGACTGGTTTACGTGTGTATTGAGACTGGTTTACGTGTTTATTGAGACTGGTTTGCGTTTGTATTGAGACAGGTTTACGTGTGTATTGAGACTGGTTTGCGTGTGTATTGAGACAGGTTTACGTGTTTATTGAGACTGGTTTACGTGTGTATTGAGACTGGTTTACATGTGTATTGAGACAGGATCATGTGTTTATTGAGACTGGTTTACCTGTTTATTGAGACTGGTTTACGTGTGTATTGAGACTGGTTTACATGTGTATTGAGACAGATTTACATTTGTAATGAGACTGATTTATATGTGTATTGAAACTAGTTTACATGTGTATTGAGACAGGTTTACATGTGTATTGAGACAGGTTTACGTGTGTATTGAGACAGGTTTACCTGTGTATTGAGACTGGTTTCTGTGTGTATTGAGACTGGTTTACGTGTGTATTGAGACTGGTTTACGTGTTTATTGAGACTGGTTTGCATGTGTATTGAGACAGGTTTACATGTGTATTGAGACTGGTTTGCGTGTTTATTGAGACAGGTTTACGTGTTTATTGAGACAGGTTTACGTGTGTATTGAGACGGGTTTACATTTGTATTGAGACAGGTTTACCTGTGTATTGAGACTGGTTTACGTGTGTATTGAGACTGGTTTACGTGTGTATTGAGACTGGTTTACGTGTTTATTGAGACAGGTTTACGTGTGTATTGAGACAGGTTTACATGTGTATTGAGACAGGTTTATGTGTGTATCGAGACAGGTTTACCAGTGTATTGAGACAGGTTTACGTTTGTATTGAGACAGGTTTACCTGTGTATTGAGAAAGGTTTACGTGTGTAATGAGACTGATTTATATGTGTATTGAGACTTGTTTACATGTGAATTGAGACAGGTTTACATGTGTAATGAGACAGGTTTACGTGTGTATTGAGACTGGTTTACATGTGTATTGAGACTGGTTTACATGTGTATTGAGACAGATTTACATTTGTAATGAGACTGATTTATATGTGTATTGAGACTGGTTTACATGTGTATTGAGACAGGTTTACATGTGAATTGAGACAGGTTTACATGTGTAATGAGACAGGTTTACGTGTGTATTGAGACTGGTTTACGTGTGTATTGAGACTGGTTTACGTGTTTATTGAGACAGGTTTACTTGTGTATTGAGACAGGTTTACATGTGTATTGAGACAGGTTTATGTGTGTATCGAGACAGGTTTACCAGTGTATTGAGACAGGTTTACGTGTGTATTGAGACAGGTTTACCTGTGTATTGAGAAAGGTTTACGTGTGTAATGAGACTGATTTATATGTGTATTGAGACTTGTTTACATGTGAATTGAGACAGGTTTACATGTGTAATGAGACAGGTTTACGTGTGTATTGAGACTGGTTTACATGTGTATTGAGACTGGTTTACATGTGTATTGAGACAGATTTACATTTGTAATGAGACTGATTTATATGTGTATTGAGACTGGTTTACATGTGTATTGAGACAGGTTTACATGTGAATTGAGACAGGTTTACATGTGTAATGAGACAGGTTTACGTGTGTATTGAGACAGGTTTACGTGTGTATTGAGACAGGTTTACCTGTGTATTGAGACTGGTTTCATGTGTATTGAGACAGGTTTATGTTTTTATTGAGACTTGTTTACCTGTGTATTGAGACTGGTTTACCTGTGTATTGAGACAGGTTTATGTGTGTATTGAGACAGGTTTACGTGTGTATTGAGACTGGTTTACGTGTGTATTGAGACAGGTTTACATGTGTATTGAGACTGGTTTACATGTGTATTGAGACAGGGTTACATGTGTATTGAGACAGGTTTACATGTGTATTGAGACATCTTTACGTGTGTATTGAGATAGGTTTACGTGTGTATTGAGACAGGTTTACATGTGTATTGAGACAGGTTTATGTGTGTATTGAGACAGGTTTACCAGTGTATTGAGACAGGTTTATGTGTGTATTGAGACAGGTTTACCTGTGTATTGAGAAAGGTTTACGTGTGTAATGAGACTGATTTATATGTGTATTGAGACTTGTTTACATGTGTATTGAGACAGGTTTACATGTGTAATGAGACAGGTTTACGTGTGTATTGAGACTGGTTTACATGTGTATTGAGACAGGTTTACATGTGTATTGAGACAGGTTTACGTGTGTAATGAGACTGGTTTACATGTGTATTGAGACTGGTTTATGTGTGTAATGAGACAGGTTTACGTGTGTATTGAGACTGGTTTACGTGTGTATTGAGACAGGTTTACGTGTTTATTGAGACAGGTTTACGTGTGTATTGAGACAGGTTTATGTGTGTATTGAGACAGGTTTACCAGTGTATTGAGACAGGTTTACGTGTGTATTGAGACAGGTTTACCTGTGTATTGAGAAAGGTTTACGTGTGTATTGAGACAGGTTTACCTGTGTATTGAGAAAGGTTTACGTGTGTAATGAGACTGATTTATATGTGTATTGAGACTTGTTTACATGTGAATTGAGACAGGTTTACATGTGTAATGAGACAGGTTTACGTGTGTATTGAGACTGGTTTACATGTGTATTGAGACTGGTTTACATGTGTATTGAGACAGATTTACATTTGTAATGAGACTGATTTATATGTGTATTGAGACTGGTTTACATGTGTATTGAGACAGGTTTACATGTGAATTGAGACAGGTTTACATGTGTAATGAGACAGGTTTACGTGTGTATTGAGACAGGTTTACGTGTGTATTGAGACAGGTTTACCTGTGTATTGAGACTGGTTTCATGTGTATTGAGACAGGTTTATGTTTTTATTGAGACTTGTTTACCTGTGTATTGAGACTGGTTTACCTGTGTATTGAGACAGGTTTATGTGTGTATTGAGACATGTTTACATGTGTATTGAGACAGGTTTATGTGTGTATTGAGACTGGTTTATGTGTGTATTGAGACAGGTTTACATGTGTATTGAGACAGGTTTATGTGTGTATTGAGACAGGTTTACGTGTGTATTGAGACTGATTTACGTGTGTATTGAGACAGGTTTACATGTGTATTGAGACTGGTTTACATGTGTATTGAGACAGGGTTACATGTGTATTGAGACAGGTTTACATGTGTATTGAGACATCTTTACGTGTGTATTGAGATAGGTTTACGTGTGTATTGAGACAGGTTTACATGTGTATTGAGACAGGTTTATGTGTGTATTGAGACAGGTTTACCAGTGTATTGAGACAGGTTTACGTGTGTATTGAGACAGGTTTACCTGTGTATTGAGAAAGGTTTACGTGTGTAATGAGACTGATTTATATGTGTATTGAGACTTGTTTACATGTGTATTGAGACAGGTTTACATGTGTAATGAGACAGGTTTACGTGTGTATTGAGACTGGTTTACATGTGTATTGAGACTGGTTTACATGTGTATTGAGACAGATTTACATTTGTAATGAGACTGATTTATATGTGTATTGAGACTGGTTTACATGTGTATTGAGACAGGTTTACATGTGTATTGAGACAGGTTTATGTGTGTATTGAGACAGGTTTACCTGTGTATTGAGACTGGTTTCCGTGTGTATGAGACTGGTTTACGTGTGTATTGAGACTGTTTACGTGTTTATTGAGACTGGTTTGCATGTGTATTGAGACAGGTTTACATGTGTATTGAGACTGGTTTGCGTGTTTATTGAGACAGGTTTACGTGTTTATTGAGACAGGTTTACGTGTGTATTGAGATGGGTTTACATTTGTATTGAGACAGGTTTACCTGTGTATTGAGACTGGTTTACGTGTGTATTGAAGACTGGTTTACGTGTGTATTGAGACTGGTTTATGTGTTTATTGAGACAGGTTTACGTGTGTATTGAGACAGGTTTACATGTGTATTGAGACAGGTTTATGTGTGTATTGAGACAGGTTTACCAGTGTATTGAGACAGGTTTACGTGTGTATTGAGACAGGTTTACCTGTGTATTGAGAAAGGTTTACGTGTGTAATGAGACGGTTTTGATTTATATGTGTATTGAGACTTGTTTACATGTGAATTGAGACAGGTTTACATGTGTAATGAGACAGGTTTACGTGTGTATTGAGACTGGTTTACATGTGTATTGAGACTGGTTTACATGTGTATTGAGACAGATTTACATTTGCATGAGACTGATTTATATGTGTATTGAGACTGGTTTACATGTGTATTGAGACAGGTTTACATGTGTATTGAGACAGGTTTACGTGTGTATTGAGACAGGTTTACCTGTGTATTGAGACTGGTTTACATGTGTATTGAGACTGGTTTACGTGTGTATTGAGACTGGTTTACGGTTTATGAGACTGGTTTTGCATGTGTATTGAGACAGTTTACATGTGTATTGAGACTGGTTTGCGTGTTTATTGAGACAGGTTTATGTGTTTATTGAGACAGGTTTACGTGTGTATTGAGATGGGTTTACATTTGTATTGAGACAGGTTTACCTGTGTATTGAGACTGGTTTCTGTGTATTGAGACTTGTTTACGTGTGTATTGAGACTGGTTTACGTGTTTATTGAGAGAGGTTTACGTGTTTATTGAGACAGGTTTACGTGTGTATTAAGACTGGTTTATTGAGACAGGTTTACGTGTGTATTGAGACAGGTTTACGTGTGTAATGAGACTGGTGTACATGTGTATTTAGACTGGTTTATGTGTGTAATGAGACAGGTTTACGTGTGTATTGCGACTGGTTTACGTGTGTATTGAGACAGGTTTACGTGTTTATTGAGACAGGTTTACGTGTGTATTGAGACTGGTTTACCTGTATATTGAGACAGGTTTACGTGTGTATTGAGACTGGTTTACATGTTTATTGAGACAGGATTACGTGTGTATTGAGACAGGTTTACGTGTTTATTGAGACAGGTTTACGTGTGTATTGAGACTGGTTTACCTGTGTATTGAGACTGGTTTACCTGTGTATTGAGACTGGTTTACGTGTGTATTGAGAGTTTACGTGTTTATTGAGACAGGTTTACGTGTGTATTGAGACAGGTTTACCTGTGTATTGAGACTGGTTTACATGTGTATTAAGACTGGTTTATTGAGACTGGTTTACATGTGTATTGAGACTGGTTTACGTTTGTATGAGACACGTTTACATGTGTATTGAGACAGGTTTCCCTGTGTATTGAGACTGGTTTACATGTGTATTGAGACTGGTTTATGTGTGTATTGAGACTGGTTTACTTTTGTATTGAGACTGGTTTACATGTGTATTGAGACAGTTTTGTGTGTATTGAGACAGGTTTACCTGTGTATTGAGACAGGTTTACGTGTGTATTGAGACAGGTTTACCTGTGTATTGAGACAGGTTTACGTGTGTATTGAGCTGGTTTACGTGTGTATTGAGACCGGTTTATATGTGTATTGAGACCGGTTTACATGTGTAATGAGACTGGTTTACATGTGTATTGAGACAGATTTACGTTTGTAATGAGACTGATTTATATGTGTATTGAGACTGGTTTACATGTGTATTGAGACAGATTTACGTTTGTAATGAGACTGATTTATATGTGTATTGAGACTGGTTTACATGTGTATTGTGACAGGTTTACATGTGTATTGAGACAGGTTTACGTGTGTATTGAGACTGGTTTACATGTGTATTGAGACTGGTTTACATGTGTATTGAGACAGATTTACGTTTGTAATGAGACTGATTTATATGTGTATTGAGACTGGTTTACATGTGTATTGAGACAGGTTTACATGTGTATTGAGACAGGTTTACGTGTGTATTGAGACAGGTTTACCTGTGTATTGAGACTGGTTTCCATGTGTATTGAGACTGGTTTACGTGTGTATTGAGACTGGTTTACGTGTTTATTGAGACTGGTTTGCATGTGTATTGAGACAGGTTTACATGTGTATTGAGACTGGTTTACGTGTTTATTGAGACAGGTTTACGTGTTTATTGAGACAGGTTTACGTGTGTATTGAGACTGGTTTACATGTGTATTGAGACAGGTTTATTGAGACTGGTTTACATGTGTATTGAGACTTGTTTACGTGTGTATTGAGACTGGTTTACGTGTTTATTGAGAGAGGTTTACGTGTTTATTGAGACAGGTTTACGTGTGTATTAAGACTGGTTTATTGAGACAGGTTTACGTGTGTATTGAGACAGGTTTACGTGTGTAATGAGACTGGTTTACATGTGTATTTAGACTGGTTTATGTGTGTAATGAGACAGGTTTACGTGTGTATTGCGACTGGTTTACGTGTGTATTGAGTGTGTATTGAGACAGGTTTACGTGTTTATTGAGACAGGTTTACGTGTGTATTGAGACTGGTTTACCTGTATATTGAGACAGGTTTACGTGTGTATTGAGACTGGTTTACATGTTTATTGAGACAGGTTTACGTGTGTATTGAGACAGGTTTACGTGTTTATTGAGACAGGTTTACGTGTGTATTGAGACTGGTTTACCTGTGTATTGAGACTGGTTTACCTGTGTATTGAGACTGGTTTACGTGTGTATTGAGACTTGTTTACGTGTTTATTGAGACAGGTTTACGTGTGTATTGAGACAGGTTTACCTGTGTATTGAGACTGGTTTACATGTGTATTAAGACTGGTTTATTGAGACTGGTTTACATGTGTATTGAGACTGGTTTACGTTTGTAATGAGACACGTTTACATGTGTATTGAGACAGGTTTATCTGTGTATTGAGACTGGTTTACATGTGTATTGAGACTGGTTTATGTGTGTATTGAGACTGGTTTACTTTTGTAATGAGACTGGTTTACATGTGTATTGAGACAGGTTTATGTGTGTATTGAGACAGGTTTACCTGTGTATTGAGACAGGTTTACGTGTGTATTGAGACAGGTTTACCTGTGTATTGAGACAGGTTTACGTGTGTATTGAGACTGGTTTACGTGTGTATTGAGACCGGTTTATGTGTGTATTGAGACCGGTTTACATGTGTAATGAGACTGGTTTACATGTGTATTGAGACAGATTTACGTTTGTAATGAGACTGATTTATATGTGTATTGAGACTGGTTTACATGTGTATTGAGACAGATTTACGTTTGTAATGAGACTGATTTATATGTGTATTGAGACTGGTTTACATGTGTATTGAGACAGGTTTACATGTGTATTGAGACAGGTTTACGTGTGTATTGAGACTGGTTTACATGTGTATTGCGACTTGTTTACATGTGAATTGAGACAGGTTTACTTGTGTAATGAGACAGGTTTATGTGTGTATTGAGACTGGTTTACATGTGTATTGAGACTGGTTTACATGTGTATTGAGACAGATTTACATTTGCAATGAGACTGATTTATATGTGTATTGAGACTGGTTTACATGTGTATTGAGACAGGTTTACATGTGTATTGAGACAGGTTTACGTGTGTATTGAGACAGGTTTACCTGTGTATTGAGACTGGTTTCCATGTGTATTGAGACTGGTTTACGTGTGTATTGAGACTGGTTTACGTGTTTATTGAGACTGGTTTGCATGTGTATTGAGACAGGTTTACATGTGTATTGAGACTGGTTTGCGTGTTTATTGAGACAGGTTTACGTGTTTATTGAGACAGGTTTACGTGTGTATTGAGACGGGTTTACATTTGTATTGAGACAGGTTTACCTGTGTATTGAGACTGGTTACCAGTGTATTGAGACTGGTTTACGTGTGTATTGAGACTGGTTTACGTGTTTATTGAGACAGGTTTACGTGTTTATTGAGACAGGTTTACGTGTGTATTAAGACTGGTTTATTGAGACAGGTTTACGTGTGTATTGAGACAGGTTTACGTGTGTAATGAGACTGGTTTACATGTGTATTTAGACTGGTTTTTGTGTGTAATGAGACAGGTTTACGTGTGTATTGCGACTGGTTTACGTGTGTATTGAGACAGGTTTACGTGTTTATTGAGACAGGTTTACGTGTGTATTGAGACTGGTTTACCTGTATATTGAGACAGGTTTACGTGTGTATTGAGACTGGTTTACATGTTTATTGAGACAGGTTTACGTGTGTATTGAGACAGGTTTACGTGTTTATTGAGACAGGTTTACGTGTGTATTGAGACTGGTTTACCTGTGTATTGAGACTGGTTTACCTGTGTATTGAGACTGGTTTACGTGTGTATTGAGACTTGTTTACGTGTTTATTGAGACAGGTTTACGTGTGTATTGAGACAGGTTTACCTGTGTATTGAGACTGGTTTACATGTGTATTAAGACTGGTTTATTGAGACTGGTTTACATGTGTATTGAGACTGGTTTACGTTTGTAATGAGACTGGTTTACATGTGTATTGAGACTGGTTTATGTGTGTATTGAGACTGGTTTACTTTTGTAATGAGACTGGTTTAATGTGTATTGAGACAGATTTATGTGTGTATTGAGACAGGTTTACCTGTGTATTGAGACAGGTTTACGTGTGTATTGAGACAGGTTTACCTGTGTATTGAGACAGGTTTACCTGTGTATTGAGACAGGTTTACGTGTGTATTGAGACAGGTTTACATGTGTAATGAGACTGGTTTACATGTGTATTGAGACAGATTTACGTTTGTAATGAGACTGATTTATATGTGTATTGAGACTGGTTTACATGTGTATTGAGACAGATTTACGTTTGTAATGAGACTGATTTATATGTGTATTGAGACTGGTTTACATGTGTATTGTGACAGGTTTACATGTGTATTGAGACAGGTTTACGTGTGTATTGAGACTGGTTTACATGTGTATTGAGACTGGTTTACATGTGTATTGAGACAGATTTACGTTTGTAATGAGACTGATTTATATGTGTATTGAGACTGGTTTACATGTGTATTGAGACAGGTTTACATGTGTATTGAGACAGGTTTACGTGTGTATTGAGACTGGTTTACATGTGTATTGAGACAGGTTTACGTGTGTATTGAGACTGGTTTACGTGTGTATTGAGACTGGTTTATGTGTTTATTGAGACTGGTTTGCGTTTGTATTGAGACAGGTTTACGTGTGTATTGAGACTGGTTTGCGTGTGTATTGAGACAGGTTTACGTGTTTATTGAGACTGGTTTACGTGTGTATTGAGACTGGTTTACATGTGTATTGAGACAGGATCATGTGTTTATTGAGACTGGTTTACCTGTTATTGAGACGGTTTACGTGTGTATTGAGACTGGTTTACGTGTGTATTGAGACTGGTTTACGTGTTTATTGAGACAGGTTTACGTGTGTATTGAGACAGGTTTACTGTGTATTGAGACAGGTTTAGTGTTATGAGACAGGTTTACGTGTGTATTAAGACCGGTTTATTGAGACAGGTTTACATGTGTATTGAGACAGGGTTACATGTGTATTGAGACTGGTTTACCTGTGTATTGAGACAGGTTTACATGTGTATTGAGACAGGTTTACGTGTGTATTGAGAATGGTTTACGTGTGTATTGAGACTGGTGTACGTGTGTATTGAGACGGGTTTACATGTGTAATGAGACAGGTTTACGTGTGTATTGAGACAGGTTTACGTGTTTATTGAGACAGGTTTACGTGTGTAATGAAACAGGTTTACGTGTGTATTGAGACAGGTTTACGTGTTTATTGAGACAGGTTTACGTGTGTATTGAGACTGGTTTACGTGTTTATTGAGACTGGTTTGCGTGTGTATTGAGACAGGTTTACGTGTGTATTGAGACTGGTTTGTGTGTGTATTGAGACAGGTTTACATGTTTATTGAGACTGATTTACATGTGTATTGAGACTGGTTTACATGTGTATTGAGACAGGATCATGTGTTTATTGAGACTGGTTTAACTGTTTATTGAGACTGGTTTACGTGTTTATTGAGACTGGTTTGCATGTGTATTGAGAAAGGTTTACATGTGTATTGAGACTGGTTTGCGTGTTTATTGAGACAGGTTTACGTGTTTATTGAGACAGGTTTACGTGTGTATTGAGATGGGTTTACATTTGTATTGAGAGAGGTTTACCTGTGTATTGAGACTGGGTTACGTGTGTATTGAGACTGGTTTACGTGTGTATTGAGACTAGTTTACCTGTTTATTGAGACAGGTTTACGTGTTTATTGAGACAGGTTTACGTGTGTATTAAGACAGGTTTATTGAGACAGGTTTATGTGTGTATTGAGACAGGTTTATGTGTTTATTAAGACAGGTTTACATGTGTATTGAGACAGGTTTATGTGTTTATTGAGACTGGTTTACGTGTGTATTGAGACTGGTTTACGTGTGTATTGAGACGGGTTTACATGTTTAATGAGACTGGTTTACGTGTGTATTGAGACGGGTTTACATGTGTAATGAGACTGGTTTACGTGTGTATTGAGACAGGTTTATGTTTTTATTGAGACTTGTTTACCTGTGTATTGAGACTGGTTTACCTGTGTATTGAGACAGGTTTATGTGTGTATTGAGACATGTTTACATGTGTATTGAGACAGGTTTATGTGTGTATTGAGACTGGTTTATGTGTGTATTGAGACAGGTTTACATGTGTATTGAGACAGGTTTATGTGTGTATTGAGACAGGTTTACGTGTGTATTGAGACTGGTTTACGTGTGTATTGAGACAGGTTTACATGTGTATTGAGACTGGTTTACATGTGTATTGAGACAGGGTTACATGTGTATTGAGACAGGTTTACATGTGTATTGAGACATCTTTACGTGTGTATTGAGATAGGTTTACGTGTGTATTGAGACAGGTTTACATGTGTATTGAGACAGGTTTATGTGTATTGAGACAGGTTTATGTGTGTATTGAGACAGGTTTACCAGTGTATTGAGACAGGTTTACGTGTGTATTGAGACAGGTTTATGTTTTTATTGAGACTTGTTTACCTGTGTATTGAGACTGGTTTACCTGTGTATTGAGACAGGTTTATGTGTGTATTGAGACATGTTTACTTGTGTATTGAGACAGGTTTATGTGTGTATTGAGACTGGTTTATGTGTGTATTGAGACAGGTTTACATGTGTATTGAGACAGGTTTATGTGTGTATTGAGACAGGTTTACGTGTGTATTGAGACTGGTTTACGTGTGTATTGAGACAGGTTTACATGTGTATTGAGACTGGTTTACATGTGTATTGAGACAGGGTTACATGTGTATTGAGACAGGTTTACATGTGTATTGAGACATGTTTACGTGTGTATTGAGACAGGTTTACGTGTGTATTGAGACAGGTTTACATGTGTATTGAGACAGGTTTATGTGTGTATTGAGACAGGTTTACCTGTGTATTGAGACAGGTTTACCTGTGTATTGAGACAGGTTTACGTGTGTATTGAGACAGGTTTACCTGTGTATTGAGAGGTTTACGTGTGTATGAGACTGGTTTATATGTGTATTGAGACTGTTTACATGTGTATTGAGACAGGTTTACATGTGTAATGAGACAGGTTTACGTGTGTATTGAGACTGGTTTACATGTGTATTGAGACTGGTTTACATGTGTATTGAGACAGATTTACATTTGTAATGAGACTGATTTATATGTGTATTGAGACTAGTTTACATGTGTATTGAGACAGGTTTACATGTGTATTGAGACAGGTTTACGTGTGTATTGAGACTGGTTTACGTGTGTATTGAGACTGGTTTACGTGTTTATTGAGACAGGTTTACGTGTGTATTGAGACAGGTTTACATGTGTATTGAGACAGGTTTATGTGTGTATCGAGACAGGTTTACCAGTGTATTGAGACAGGTTTACGTGTGTATTGAGACAGGTTTACCTGTGTATTGAGAAAGGTTTACGTGTGTAATGAGACTGATTTATATGTGTATTGAGACTTGTTTACATGTGAATTGAGACAGGTTTACATGTGTAATGAGACAGGTTTACGTGTGTATTGAGACTGGTTTACATGTGTATTGAGACTGGTTTACATGTTTATTGAGACAGGTTTACGTGTTTATTGAGACGGTTTACGTGTGTATTGAGACTGGTTTATTGAGACTGGTTTACGTGTGTATTGAGACAGATTTACGTGTGTAATGAGACTGGTTTACATGTGTATTGAGACTGGTTTATGTGTGTATTGAGACAGGTTTACATGTGTATTGAGACTGGTTTACATGTGTATTGAGACAGGTTTACGTGTGTATTGAGACTGGTTTACGTGTGTATTGAGACTGGTTTACTGTTATTGAGACGGTTTACGTGTGTATTGAGACTGGTTTACGTGTGTATTGAGGTGTTTATTGAGACAGGTTTACTTGTGTATTGAGACAGGTTTACGTGTGTATTGAGACAGGTTTATGTGTGTATTGAGACAGGTTTACGTGTGTATTGAGACTGGTTTATGTGTGTATTGAGACAGGTTTACGTGTGTATTGAGACAGGTTTACGTGTGTATTGAGACAGGTTTACATGTGTATTGAGACTGGTTTACATGTGTATTGAGACAGGTTTACATGTGTATTGAGACAGGTTTACGTGTGTATTGAGACTGGTTTACGTGTGTATTGAGACTGGTTTACGTGTGTATTGAGACAGGTTTACATGTGTATTGAGACAGGTTTACATGTGTATTGAGACTGGTTTACGTGTGTATTGAGACAGGTTTACGTGTGTATTGAGACAGGTTTACATGTGTATTGAGACTGGTTTACGTGTGTATTGAGACAGGTTTACGTGTGTATTGAGACTGGTTTACGTGTGTATTGAGACTGGTTTACATGTGTATTGAGACAGGTTTACGTGTGTATTGAGACTGGTTTACGTGTGTATTGAGACTGGTTTACATGTGTATTGAGACAGGTTTACGTGTGTATTGAGACAGGTTTACTTGTGTATTGAGACAGGTTTACATGTGTATTGAGACTGGTTTATGTGTGTATTGAGACTGGTTTACGTGTGTATTGAGACTGGT
>CM026388.1:988399-1022377 GCA_014843695.1 Archivesica marissinica | reverse complement strand
GTGTATTGAGACTGGTTTACATGTGTATTGAGACAGGTTTACATGTGTATTGAGACAGATTTACGTTTGTAATGAGACTGATTTATATGTGTATTGAGACTGGTTTACATGTGTATTGAGACAGATTTACGTTTGTAATGAGACTGATTTATATGTGTATTGAGACTGGTTTACATGTGTATTGAGACAGGTTTACATGTGTATTGAGACAGGTTTACGAGTGTATTGAGACTGGTTTACATGTGTATTGAGACAGGTTTACGTGTGTATTGAGACTGGTTTACGTGTGTATTGAGACTGGTTTACGTGTTTATTGAGACTGGTTTGCGTTTGTATTGAGACAGGTTTACGTGTGTATTGAGACTGGTTTGCGTGTGTATTGAGACAGGTTTACGTGTTTATTGAGACTGGTTTACCTGTGTATTGAGACTGGTTTACCTGTGTATTGAGACTGGTTTACGTGTGTATTGAGACTTGTTTACGTGTTTATTGAGACAGGTTTACGTGTGTATTGAGACTGGTTTACATGTGTATTAAGACTGGTTTATTGAGACTGGTTTACATGTGTATTGAGACTGGTTTACATGTGTATTGAGACTGGTTTATGTGTGTATTGAGACTGGTTTACTTTTGTAATGAGACAGGTTTACATGTGTATTGAGACAGGTTTATGTGTTTATTGAGACAGGTTTACATGTGTATTGAGACAGGTTTACGTGTTTATTGAGACAGGTTTACATGTGTATTGAGACAGGTTTACGTGTGTATTGAGACTGGTTTACATGTGTATTGAGACAGGTTTATGTGTTTATTGAGACTGGTTTACATTGTAATTGAGACATGTTTACATGTGTATTGAGACTGGTTTACATGTGTATTGAGACTGGTTTACATGTGTATTGAGACAGGTTTACATGTGTATTGAGACAGGTTTACATGTGTATTGAGACAGGTTTACGTGTGTATTGAGACAGGTTTACGTGTTTATTGAGACTGGTTTACCTGTGTATTGAGACTGGTTTACGTGTGTATTGAGACAGGTTTACGTGTGTATTGAGACAGGTTTACCTGTGTATTGAGACAGGTTTATGTGTGTATTGAGACTGGTTTACGTGTGTATTGAGACAGGTTTACATGTGTATTGAGACAGGTTTATGTGTGTATTGAGACAGGTTTACGTGTGTATTGAGACTGGTTTACGTGTGTATTGAGACAGGTTTACATGTGTATTGAGACAGGTTTACATGTGTATGAGACTGTTACATGTGTTTAGACTTTACTGTGTATTGAGAGTTTACGTTGTATGAAATTGAGACAGTTTATGTGTGTATTGAGACAGGTTTACCAGTGTATTGAGACAGGTTTACGTGTGTATTGAGACAGGTTTACCTGTGTATTGAGAAGGATTTACGGTGTAATGAGACTGATTTATATGTGATTGAGACTTGTTTACATGTGTTTGAGACAGGTTTACATGTGTATGAGACAGGTTTACGTGTGTATTGAGACGGTTTACATGTGTATTGAGACTGGTTTACATGTGTATTGAGACAATTTACATTTGTAATGAGACTGATTTATATGTGTATTGAGACTGGTTTACATGTGTATTGAGACAGGTTTACATGTGAATTGAGACAGGTTTACATGTGTAATGAGACAGGTTTACGTGTGTATTGAGACAGGTTTACGTGTGTATTGAGACTGGTTTACGTGTTTATTGAGACAGGTTTACTTGTGTATTGAGACAGGTTTACATGTGTATTGAGACAGGTTTATGTGTGTATCGAGACAGGTTTACATGTGTATTATGAGACAGGTTTACATGTGTATTGAGACAGGTTTACGTGTGTATTGAGACAGGTTTACCTGTGTATTGAGACAGGTTTACATGTGTATTGAGACAGGTTTACGTGTGTATTGAGACTGGTTTACCTGTGTATTGAGACTGGTTTACCTGTGTATTGAGACAGGTTTACGTGTGTATTGAGACAGGTTTACGTGTGTATTGAGACAGGTTTACGTGTGTATTGAGACAGGTTTACGTGTGTATTGAGACTGGTTTACATGTGTATTGAGACAGGTTTACGTGTGTATTGAGACAGGTTTACATGTGTATTGAGACTGGTTTACGTGTGTATTGAGACAGGTTTACGTGTGTATTGAGACAGGTTTACATGTGTATTGAGACAGGTTTACGTGTGTATTGAGACAGGTTTACGTGTGTATTGAGACAGGTTTACGTGTGTATTGAGACAGGTTTACATGTGTATTGAGACTGGTTTACATGTGTATTGAGACTGGTTTACATGTGTATTGAGACTGGTTTACGTGTGTATTGAGACAGGTTTACATGTGTATTGAGACAGGTTTACGTGTGTATTGAGACAGGTTTACATGTGTATTGAGACAGGTTTACGTGTGTATTGAGACAGGTTTACCTGTGTATTGAGACTGGTTTCATGTGTATTGAGACAGGTTTATGTTTGTATTGAGACTGGTTTACCTGTGTATTGAGACTGGTTTACCTGTGTATTGAGACAGGTTTACGTGTGTATTGAGACAGGTTTACGTGTGTATTGAGACAGGTTTATGTGTGTATTGAGACAGGTTTACGTGTGTATTGAGACAGGTTTACATGTGTATTGAGACAGGTTTATGTGTGTATTGAGACAGGTTTACCTGTGTATTGAGACAGGTTTACGTGTGTATTGAGACAGGTTTACCTGTGTATTGAGAAAGGTTTACGTGTGTAATGAGACTGATTTATATGTGTATTGAGACTTGTTTACATGTGAATTGAGACAGGTTTACATGTGTAATGAGACAGGTTTACGTGTGTATTGAGACTGGTTTACATGTGTATTGAGACTGGTTTACATGTGTATTGAGACAGATTTACATTTGTAATGAGACTGATTTATATGTGTATTGAGACTGGTTTACATGTGTATTGAGACAGGTTTACATGTGAATTGAGACAGGTTTACATGTGTAATGAGACAGGTTTACGTGTGTATTGAGACAGGTTTACGTGTGTATTGAGACAGGTTTACCTGTGTATTGAGACTGGTTTCATGTGTATTGAGACAGGTTTATGTTTTTATTGAGACTTGTTTACCTGTGTATTGAGACTGGTATACCTGTGTATTGAGACATGTTTACATGTGTATTGAGACAGGTTTATGTGTGTATTGAGACTGGTTTATGTGTGTATTGAGACAGGTTTACATGTGTATTGAGACAGGTTTATGTGTGTATTGAGACAGGTTTACGTGTGTATTGAGACTGATTTACGTGTGTATTGAGACAGGTTTACATGTGTATTGAGACTGGTTTACATGTGTATTGAGACAGGGTTACATGTGTATTGAGACAGGTTTACATGTGTATTGAGACATCTTTACGTGTGTATTGAGATAGGTTTACGTGTGTATTGAGACAGGTTTACATGTGTATTGAGACAGGTTTATGTGTGTATTGAGACAGGTTTACCAGTGTATTGAGACAGGTTTACGTGTGTATTGAGACAGGTTTACCTGTGTATTGAGAAAGGTTTACGTGTGTAATGAGACTGATTTATATGTGTATTGAGACTTGTTTACATGTGTATTGAGACAGGTTTACATGTGTAATGAGACAGGTTTACGTGTGTATTGAGACTGGTTTACATGTGTATTGAGACTGGTTTACATGTGTATTGAGACAGATTTACATTTGTAATGAGACTGATTTATATGTGTATTGAGACTGGTTTACTGTGTATTGAGACAGGTTTACATGTGTATTGAGACAGGTTTACGTGTGTATTGAGACAGGTTACCTGTGTATTGAGACTGGTTTCCGTGTGTATTGAGACTGGTTTACGTGTGTATTGAGACTGGTTTACGTGTTTATTGAGACTGGTTTGCATGTGTATTGAGACAGGTTTACATGTGTATTGAGACTGGTTTGCGTGTTTATTGAGACAGGTTTACGTGTTTATTGAGACAGGTTTACGTGTGTATTGAGATGGGTTTACATTTGTATTGAGACAGGTTTACCTGTGTATTGAGACTGGTTTACGTGTGTATTGAAGACTGGTTTACGTGTGTATTGAGACTGGTTTACGTGTTTATTGAGACAGGTTTACGTGTGTATTGAGACAGGTTTACATGTGTATTGAGACAGGTTTATGTGTGTATTGAGACAGGTTTACCTGTGTATTGAGACAGGTTTACGTGTGTATTGAGACAGGTTTACCTGTGTATTGAGAAAGGTTTACGTGTGTAATGAGACTGATTTATATGTGTATTGAGACTGGTTTACATGTGTATTGAGACAGGTTTACATGTGTATTGAGACAGGTTTACGTGTGTATTGAGACTGGTTTACATGTGTATTGAGACTGGTTTACATGTGTATTGAGACAGATTTACATTTGTAATGAGACTGATTTATATGTGTATTGAGACTGTTTACATGTGTATTGAGACAGGTTTACATGTGTATTGAGACAGGTTTACGTGTGTATTGAGACAGGTTTACCTGTGTATTGAGACTGGTTTCCATGTGTATTGAGACTGGTTTACGTGTGTATTGAGACTGGTTTACGTGTTTATTGAGACTGGTTTGCATGTGTATTGAGACAGGTTTACATGTGTATTGAGACTGGTTTGCGTGTTTATTGAGACAGGTTTACGTGTTTATTGAGACAGGTTTACGTGTGTATTGAGATGGGTTTACATTTGTATTGAGACAGGTTTACCTGTGTATTGAGACTTGTTTACGTGTGTATTGAGACTGGTTTACGTGTTTATTGAGAGAGGTTTACGTGTTTATTGAGACAGGTTTACGTGTGTATTAAGACTGGTTTATTGAGACAGGTTTACGTGTGTATTGAGACAGGTTTACGTGTGTAATGAGACTGGTTTACATGTGTATTTAGACTGGTTTATGTGTGTAATGAGACAGGTTTACGTGTGTATTGCGACTGGTTTACGTGTGTATTGAGACAGGTTTACGTGTTTATTGAGACAGGTTTACGTGTGTATTGAGACTGGTTTACCTGTATATTGAGACAGGTTTACGTGTGTATTGAGACTGGTTTACATGTTTATTGAGACAGGTTTACGTGTGTATTGAGACAGGTTTACGTGTTTATTGAGACAGGTTTACGTGTGTATTGAGACTGGTTTACCTGTGTATTGAGACTGGTTTACCTGTGTATTGAGACTGGTTTACGTGTGTATTGAGACTTGTTTACGTGTTTATTGAGACAGGTTTACGTGTGTATTGAGACAGGTTTACCTGTGTATTGAGACTGGTTTACATGTGTATTAAGACTGGTTTATTGAGACTGGTTTACATGTGTATTGAGACTGGTTTACGTTTGTAATGAGACACGTTTACATGTGTATTGAGACAGGTTTATCTGTGTATTGAGACTGGTTTACATGTGTATTGAGACTGGTTTATGTGTGTATTGAGACTGGTTTACTTTTGTAATGAGACTGGTTTACATGTGTATTGAGACAGGTTTATGTGTGTATTGAGACAGGTTTACCTGTGTATTGAGACAGGTTTACGTGTGTATTGAGACAGGTTTACCTGTGTATTGAGACAGGTTTACGTGTGTATTGAGACTGGTTTACGTGTGTATTGAGACCGGTTTATGTGTGTATTGAGACCGGTTTACATGTGTAATGAGACTGGTTTACATGTGTATTGAGACAGATTTACGTTTGTAATGAGACTGATTTATATGTGTATTGAGACTGGTTTACATGTGTATTGAGACAGATTTACGTTTGTAATGAGACTGATTTATATGTGTATTGAGACTGGTTTACATGTGTATTGAGACAGGTTTACATGTGTATTGAGACAGGTTTACGTGTGTATTGAGACTGGTTTACATGTGTATTGCGACTTGTTTACATGTGAATTGAGACAGGTTTACTTGTGTAATGAGACAGGTTTATGTGTGTATTGAGACTGGTTTACATGTGTATTGAGACTGGTTTACATGTGTATTGAGACAGATTTACATTTGCAATGAGACTGATTTATATGTGTATTGAGACTGGTTTACATGTGTATTGAGACAGGTTTACATGTGTATTGAGACAGGTTTACGTGTGTATTGAGACAGGTTTACCTGTGTATTGAGACTGGTTTCCATGTGTATTGAGACTGGTTTACGTGTGTATTGAGACTGGTTTACGTGTTTATTGAGACTGGTTTGCATGTGTATTGAGACAGGTTTACATGTGTATTGAGACTGGTTTGCGTGTTTATTGAGACAGGTTTACGTGTTTATTGAGACAGGTTTACGTGTGTATTGAGACGGGTTTACATTTGTATTGAGACAGGTTTACCTGTGTATTGAGACTGGTTACCAGTGTATTGAGACTGGTTTACGTGTGTATTGAGACTGGTTTACGTGTTTATTGAGACAGGTTTACGTGTTTATTGAGACAGGTTTATGTGTGTATTAAGACTGGTTTATTGAGACAGGTTTACGTGTGTATTGAGACAGGTTTACGTGTGTAATGAGACTGGTTTACATGTGTATTTAGACTGGTTTTTGTGTGTATTGAGACAGGTTTACGTGTGTATTGAGACAGGTTTACATGTGTATTGAGACAGGTTTATGTGTGTATTGAGACAGGTTTACCAGTGTATTGAGACAGGTTTACGTGTGTATTGAGACAGGTTTACCTGTGTATTGAGACAGGTTTACGTGTGTAATGAGACTGATTTATATGTGTATTGAGACTTGTTTACATGTGTATTGAGACAGGTTTACATGTGTAATGAGACAGGTTTACGTGTGTATTGAGACTGGTTTACATGTGTATTGAGACTGGTTTACATGTGTATTGAGACAGATTTACATTTGTAATGAGACTGATTTATATGTGTATTGAGACTGGTTTACATGTGTATTGAGACAGGTTTACATGTGTATTGAGACAGGTTTATGTGTGTATTGAGACAGGTTTACCTGTGTATTGAGACTGGTTTCCGTGTGTATTGAGACTGGTTTACGTGTGTATTGAGACTGGTTTACGTGTTTATTGAGACTGGTTTGCATGTGTATTGAGACAGGTTTACATGTGTATTGAGACTGGTTTGCGTGTTTATTGAGACAGGTTTACGTGTTTATTGAGACAGGTTTACGTGTGTATTGAGATGGGTTTACATTTGTATTGAGACAGGTTTACCTGTGTATTGAGACTGGTTTACGTGTGTATTGAAGACTGGTTTACGTGTGTATTGAGACTGGTTTATGTGTTTATTGAGACAGGTTTACGTGTGTATTGAGACAGGTTTACATGTGTATTGAGACAGGTTTATGTGTGTATTGAGACAGGTTTACCAGTGTATTGAGACAGGTTTACGTGTGTATTGAGACAGGTTTACCTGTGTATTGAGAAAGGTTTACGTGTGTAATGAGACAGGTTTACCTGTGTATTGAGAAAGGTTTACGTGTGTAATGAGACTGATTTATATGTGTATTGAGACTTGTTTACATGTGAATTGAGACAGGTTTACATGTGTAATGAGACAGGTTTACGTGTGTATTGAGACTGGTTTACATGTGTATTGAGACTGGTTTACATGTGTATTGAGACAGATTTACATTTGTAATGAGACTGATTTATATGTGTATTGAGACTGGTTTACATGTGTATTGAGACAGGTTTACATGTGAATTGAGACAGGTTTACATGTGTAATGAGACAGGTTTACGTGTGTATTGAGACAGGTTTACGTGTGTATTGAGACAGGTTTACCTGTGTATTGAGACTGGTTTCATGTGTATTGAGACAGGTTTATGTTTTTATTGAGACTTGTTTACCTGTGTATTGAGACTGGTATACCTGTGTATTGAGACATGTTTACATGTGTATTGAGACAGGTTTATGTGTGTATTGAGACTGGTTTATGTGTGTATTGAGACAGGTTTACATGTGTATTGAGACAGGTTTATGTGTGTATTGAGACAGGTTTACGTGTGTATTGAGACTGATTTACGTGTGTATTGAGACAGGTTTACATGTGTATTGAGACTGGTTTACATGTGTATTGAGACAGGGTTACATGTGTATTGAGACAGGTTTACATGTGTATTGAGACATCTTTACGTGTGTATTGAGATAGGTTTACGTGTGTATTGAGACTGGTTTACATGTGTATTGAGACAGATTTACGTTTGTAATTAGACTGATTTATATGTGTATTGAGACTGGTTTACATGTGTATTGAGACAGGTTTACATGTGTATTGAGACAGGTTTACGTGTGTATTGAGACAAGTTTACCTGTGTATTGAGACTGGTTTACATGTGTATTGAGACTGGTTTACGTGTGTATTGAGACTGGTTTACGTGTTTATTGAGACTGGTTTGCATGTGTATTGAGACAGGTTTACATGTGTATTGAGACTGGTTTGCGTGTTTATTGAGACAGGTTTACGTGTTTATTGAGACAGGTTTACGTGTGTATTGAGACTGGTTTACATGTGTATTGAGACAGGTTCATGTGTATTGAGACTGGTTTACATGTGTATTGAGACTGGTTTACGTGTGTATTGAGACTGGTTTACTGTTTATTGAGAGAGGTTACGTTTTATGAGACAGGTTTACGTGTGTATAGACTGGTTTTGAGACAGGTTTACGTGTGTATTGAGACAGGTTTACGTGTGTATGAGGGTTTCATGTGTATTAGAGGTTATGTGTAATGAGACAGTTTACGTGTGTATTGGACTGGTTTACGTGTGTATTGAGACAGGTTACGGTTTATGAGACAGGTTTACGTGTGTATTGAGACAGGTTTACATGTGTATTGAGACAGGTTTATGTGTGTATTGAGACAGGTTTACCAGTGTATTGAGACAGGTTTACGTGTGTATTGAGACAGGTTTACCTGTGTATTGAGAAAGGTTTACGTGTGTAATGAGACTGATTTATATGTGTATTGAGACTTGTTTACATGTGTATTGAGACAGGTTTACATGTGTAATGAGACAGGTTTACGTGTGTATTGAGACTGGTTTACATGTGTATTGAGACTGGTTTACATGTGTATTGAGACAGATTTACATTTGTAATGAGACTGATTTATATGTGTATTGAGACTGGTTTACATGTGTATTGAGACAGGTTTACATGTGTATTGAGACAGGTTTATGTGTGTATTGAGACAGGTTTACCTGTGTATTGAGACTGGTTTCCGTGTGTATTGAGACTGGTTTACGTGTGTATTGAGACTGGTTTACGTGTTTATTGAGACTGGTTTGCATGTGTATTGAGACAGGTTTACATGTGTATTGAGACTGGTTTGCGTGTTTATTGAGACAGGTTTACGTGTTTATTGAGACAGGTTTACGTGTGTATTGAGATGGGTTTACATTTGTATTGAGACAGGTTTACCTGTGTATTGAGACTGGTTTACGTGTGTATTGAAGACTGGTTTACGTGTGTATTGAGACTGGTTTATGTGTTTATTGAGACAGGTTTACGTGTGTATTGAGACAGGTTTACATGTGTATTGAGACAGGTTTATGTGTGTATTGAGACAGGTTTACCAGTGTATTGAGACAGGTTTACGTGTGTATTGAGACAGGTTTACCTGTGTATTGAGAAAGGTTTACGTGTGTAATGAGACTGATTTATATGTGTATTGAGACTTGTTTACATGTGAATTGAGACAGGTTTACATGTGTAATGAGACAGGTTTACGTGTGTATTGAGACTGGTTTACATGTGTATTGAGACTGGTTTACATGTGTATTGAGACAGATTTACATTTGCAATGAGACTGATTTATATGTGTATTGAGACTGGTTTACATGTGTATTGAGACAGGTTTACATGTGTATTGAGACAGGTTTACGTGTGTATTGAGACAGGTTTACCTGTGTATTGAGACTGGTTTCCATGTGTATTGAGACTGGTTTACGTGTGTATTGAGACTGGTTTACGTGTTTATTGAGACTGGTTTGCATGTGTATTGAGACAGGTTTACATGTGTATTGAGACTGGTTTGCGTGTTTATTGAGACAGGTTTACGTGTTTATTGAGACAGGTTTACGTGTGTATTGAGATGGGTTTACATTTGTATTGAGACAGGTTTACCTGTGTATTGAGACTTGTTTACGTGTGTATTGAGACTGGTTTACGTGTTTATTGAGAGAGGTTTACGTGTTTATTGAGACAGGTTTACGTGTGTATTAAGACTGGTTTATTGAGACAGGTTTACGTGTGTATTGAGACAGGTTTACGTGTGTAATGAGACTGGTTTACATGTGTATTTAGACTGGTTTATGTGTGTAATGAGACAGGTTTACGTGTGTATTGCGACTGGTTTACGTGTGTATTGAGACAGGTTTACGTGTTTATTGAGACAGGTTTACGTGTGTATTGAGACTGGTTTACCTGTATATTGAGACAGGTTTACGTGTGTATTGAGACTGGTTTACATGTTTATTGAGACAGGTTTACGTGTGTATTGAGACAGGTTTACGTGTTTATTGAGACAGGTTTACGTGTGTATTGAGACTGGTTTACCTGTGTATTGAGACTGGTTTACCTGTGTATTGAGACTGGTTTACGTGTGTATTGAGACTTGTTTACGTGTTTATTGAGACAGGTTTACGTGTGTATTGAGACAGGTTTACCTGTGTATTGAGACTGGTTTACATGTGTATTAAGACTGGTTTATTGAGACTGGTTTACATGTGTATTGAGACTGGTTTACGTTTGTAATGAGACACGTTTACATGTGTATTGAGACAGGTTTACCTGTGTATTGAGACTGGTTTACATGTGTATTGAGACTGGTTTATGTGTGTATTGAGACTGGTTTACTTTTGTAATGAGACTGGTTTACATGTGTATTGAGACAGGTTTATGTGTGTATTGAGACAGGTTTACCTGTGTATTGAGACAGGTTTACGTGTGTATTGAGACAGGTTTACCTGTGTATTGAGACAGGTTTACGTGTGTATTGAGACTGGTTTACGTGTGTATTGAGACCGGTTTATATGTGTATTGAGACCGGTTTACATGTGTAATGAGACTGGTTTACATGTGTATTGAGACAGATTTACGTTTGTAATGAGACTGATTTATATGTGTATTGAGACTGGTTTACATGTGTATTGAGACAGATTTACGTTTGTAATGAGACTGATTTATATGTGTATTGAGACTGGTTTACATGTGTATTGAGACAGGTTTACATGTGTATTGAGACAGGTTTACGTGTGTATTGAGACTGGTTTACATGTGTATTGAGACTGGTTTACATGTGTATTGAGACAGATTTACGTTTGTAATGAGACTGATTTATATGTGTATTGAGACTGGTTTACATGTGTATTGAGACAGGTTTACATGTGTATTGAGACAGGTTTACGTGTGTATTGAGACAGGTTTACCTGTGTATTGAGACTGGTTTACATGTGTATTGAGACTGGTTTACGTGTGTATTGAGACTGGTTTACGTGTTTATTGAGACTGGTTTGCATGTGTATTGAGACAGGTTTACATGTGTATTGAGACTGGTTTGCGTGTTTATTGAGACAGGTTTACGTGTTTATTGAGACAGGTTTACGTGTGTATTGAGACGGGTTTACATTTGTATTGAGACAGGTTTACCTGTGTATTGAGACTGGTTTACATGTGTATTGAGACTTGTTTACGTGTGTATTGAGACTGGTTTACGTGTTTATTGAGAGAGGTTTACGTGTTTATTGAGACAGGTTTACGTGTGTATTAAGACTGGTTTATTGAGACAGGTTTACGTGTGTATTGAGACAGGTTTACGTGTGTAATGAGACTGGTTTACATGTGTATTTAGACTGGTTTATGTGTGTAATGAGACAGGTTTACGTGTGTATTGCGACTGGTTTACGTGTGTATTGCGACTGGTTTACGTGTGTATTGAGACAGGTTTACGTGTTTATTGAGACAGGTTTACGTGTGTATTGAGACTGGTTTACCTGTATATTGAGACAGGTTTACGTGTGTATTGAGACTGGTTTACATGTTTATTGAGACAGGTTTACGTGTGTATTGAGACAGGTTTACGTGTTTATTGAGACAGGTTTACATGTGTATTGAGACTGGTTTACCTGTGTATTGAGACTGGTTTACCTGTGTATTGAGACTGGTTTACGTGTGTATTGAGACTTGTTTACGTGTTTATTGAGACAGGTTTACGTGTGTATTGAGACAGGTTTACCTGTGTATTGAGACTGGTTTACATGTGTATTAAGACTGGTTTATTGAGACTGGTTTACATGTGTATTGAGACTGGTTTACGTTTGTAATGAGACACGTTTACATGTGTATTGAGACAGGTTTACCTGTGTATTGAGACTGGTTTACATGTGTATTGAGACTGGTTTATGTGTGTATTGAGACTGGTTTACTTTTGTAATGAGACTGGTTTACATGTGTATTGAGACAGGTTTATGTGTGTATTGAGACAGGTTTACTGTGTATTGAGACGGTTTACGTGTGTATTGAGACAGGTTTACCTGTTATTGAGACAGGTTTACGTGTGTATTGAGACTGGTTTACGTGTGTATTGAGACAGGTTTATGTGTGTATTGAGACCGGTTTACATGTGTAATGAGACTGGTTTACATGTGTATTTAGACTGGTTTTTGTGTGTAATGAGACAGGTTTACGTGTGTATTGAGACTGGTTTACGTGTGTATTGAGACAGGTTTACGTGTTTATTGAGACAGGTTTACGTGTGTATTGAGACTGGTTTACCTGTGTATTGAGACAGGTTTAGTGTGTATTGAGACTGGTTTACATGTTTATTGAGACAGGTTTACGTGTGTATTGAGACAGGTTTACTGTTTATTGAGACAGGTTTACGTGTGTATTGAGACTGGTTTACCTGTGTATTGAGACTGGTTTACCTGTGTATTGAGACTGGTTTACGTGTGTATTGAGACTTGTTTACGTGTTTATTGAGACAGGTTTACGTATGTATTGAGACAGGTTTACCTGTGTATTGAGACTGGTTTACATGTGTATTAAGACTGGTTTATTGAGACTGGTTTACATGTGTATTGAGACTGGTTTACGTTTGTAATGAGACTGGTTTACATGTGTATTGAGACTGGTTTATGTGTGTATTGAGACTGGTTTACTTTTGTAATGAGACTGGTTTACATGTGTATTGAGACAGATTTATGTGTGTATTGAGACAGGTTTACCTGTGTATTGAGACAGGTTTACGTGTGTATTGAGACAGGTTTACCTGTGTATTGAGACAGGTTTACGTGTGTATTGAGACTGGTTTACGTGTGTATTGAGACCGGTTTATGTGTGTATTGAGACAGGTTTACATGTGTAATGAGACTGGTTTACATGTG
Source organism: Archivesica marissinica (assembly GCA_014843695.1). Lineage (NCBI taxonomy): Eukaryota > Metazoa > Mollusca > Bivalvia > Venerida > Vesicomyidae > Archivesica > Archivesica marissinica. Next base: position 1,008,994 of record CM026388.1, on the reverse strand, counting down.
TATTGAGACAGATTTACGTTTGTAATGAGACTGATTTATATGTGTATTGAGACTGGTTTACATGTGTATTGAGACAGATTTACGTTTGTAATGAGACTGATTTATATGTGTATTGAGACTGGTTTACATGTGTATTGAGACAGGTTTACATGTGTATTGAGACAGGTTTACGTGTGTATTGAGACTGGTTTACATGTGTATTGAGACTGGTTTACATGTGTATTGAGACAGATTTACGTTTGTAATGAGACTGATTTATATGTGTATTGAGACTGGTTTACATGTGTATTGAGACAGGTTTACATGTGTATTGAGACAGGTTTACGTGTGTATTGAGACTGGTTTACATGTGTATTGAGACAGGTTTACGTGTGTATTGAGACTGGTTTACGTGTGTATTGAGACTGGTTTACGTGTTTATTGAGACTGGTTTGCGTTTGTATTGAGACAGGTTTACGTGTGTATTGAGACTGGTTTGCGTGTGTATTGAGACAGGTTTACGTGTTTATTGAGACTGGTTTACGTGTGTATTGAGACTGGTTTACATGTGTATTGAGACAGGATCATGTGTTTATTGAGACTGGTTTACCTGTTTATTGAGACTGGTTTACGTGTGTATTGAGACTGGTTTACGTGTGTATTGAGACTGGTTTACGTGTTTATTGAGACAGATTTACGTGTTTATTGAGACAGGTTTACGTGTGTATTAAGACCGGTTTATTGAGACAGGTTTACATGTGTATTGAGACAGGGTTACATGTGTATTGAGACTGGTTTACCTGTGTATTGAGACAGGTTTACATGTGTATTGAGACAGGTTTACGTGTGTATTGAGAATGGTTTACGTGTGTATTGAGACTGGTGTACGTGTGTATTGAGACGGGTTTACATGTGTAATGAGACAGGTTTACGTGTGTATTGAGACAGGTTTACGTGTTTATTGAGACAGGTTTACGTGTGTAATGAAACAGGTTTACGTGTGTATTGAGACAGGTTTACGTGTTTATTGAGACAGGTTTACGTGTGTATTGAGACTGGTTTACGTGTTTATTGAGACTGGTTTGCGTGTGTATTGAGACAGGTTTACGTGTGTATTGAGACTGGTTTGTGTGTGTATTGAGACAGGTTTACATGTTTATTGAGACTGATTTACATGTGTATTGAGACTGGTTTACATGTGTATTGAGACAGGATCATGTGTTTATTGAGACTGGTTTAACTGTTTATTGAGACTGGTTTACGTGTTTATTGAGACTGGTTTGCATGTGTATTGAGAAAGGTTTACATGTGTATTGAGACTGGTTTGCGTGTTTATTGAGACAGGTTTACGTGTTTATTGAGACAGGTTTACGTGTGTATTGAGATGGGTTTACATTTGTATTGAGAGAGGTTTACCTGTGTATTGAGACTGGGTTACGTGTGTATTGAGACTGGTTTACGTGTGTATTGAGACTAGTTTACCTGTTTATTGAGACAGGTTTACGTGTTTATTGAGACAGGTTTACGTGTGTATTAAGACAGGTTTATTGAGACAGGTTTATGTGTGTATTGAGACAGGTTTATGTGTTTATTAAGACAGGTTTACATGTGTATTGAGACAGGTTTATGTGTTTATTGAGACTGGTTTACGTGTGTATTGAGACTGGTTTACGTGTGTATTGAGACGGGTTTACATGTTTAATGAGACTGGTTTACGTGTGTATTGAGACGGGTTTACATGTGTAATGAGACTGGTTTACGTGTGTATTGAGACAGGTTTATGTTTTTATTGAGACTTGTTTACCTGTGTATTGAGACTGGTTTACCTGTGTATTGAGACAGGTTTATGTGTGTATTGAGACATGTTTACATGTGTATTGAGACAGGTTTATGTGTGTATTGAGACTGGTTTATGTGTGTATTGAGACAGGTTTACATGTGTATTGAGACAGGTTTATGTGTGTATTGAGACAGGTTTACGTGTGTATTGAGACTGGTTTACGTGTGTATTGAGACAGGTTTACATGTGTATTGAGACTGGTTTACATGTGTATTGAGACAGGGTTACATGTGTATTGAGACAGGTTTACATGTGTATTGAGACATCTTTACGTGTGTATTGAGATAGGTTTACGTGTGTATTGAGACAGGTTTACATGTGTATTGAGACAGGTTTACATGTGTATTGAGACAGGTTTATGTGTGTATTGAGACAGGTTTACCTGTGTATTGAGACAGGTTTACGTGTGTATTGAGACAGGTTTATGTTTTTATTGAGACTGGTTTACCTGTGTATTGAGACTGGTTTACCTGTGTATTGAGACAGGTTTATGTGTGTATTGAGACATGTTTACATGTGTATTGAGACAGGTTTATGTGTGTATTGAGACTGGTTTACGTGTGTATTGAGACAGGTTTACATGTGTATTGAGACAGGTTTACGTGTGTATTGAGACAGGTTTACGTGTGTATTGAGACTGGTTTACGTGTGTATTGAGACAGGTTTACATGTGTATTGAGACAGGTTTACATGTGTATTGAGACAGGTTTACGTGTGTATTGAGACAGGTTTACCTGTGTATTGAGACAGGTTTACGTGTGTATTGAGACAGGTTTACCTGTGTATTGAGACAGGTTTACGTGTGTATTGAGACTGGTTTACATGTGTATTGAGACTGGTTTACATGTGTATTGAGACAGGTTTACATGTGTATTGAGACAGGTTTACGTGTGTATTGAGACTGGTTTACATGTGTATTGAGACTGGTTTACATGTGTATTGAGACAGGTTTACATGTGTATTGAGACTGGTTTACATGTGTATTGAGACTGGTTTACGTGTGTATTGAGACAGGTTTACGTGTGTATTGAGACAGGTTTACGTGTGTATTGAGACAGGTTTACATGTGTATTGAGACAGGTTTACGTGTGTATTGAGACAGGTTTACATGTGTATTGAGACAGGTTTACGTGTGTATTGAGACAGGTTTACCTGTGTATTGAGACAGGTTTACGTGTGTATTGAGACAGGTTTACCTGTGTATTGAGAAAGGTTTACGTGTGTAATGAGACTGATTTATATGTGTATTGAGACTTGTTTACATGTGAATTGAGACAGGTTTACATGTGTAATGAGACAGGTTTACGTGTGTATTGAGACTGGTTTACATGTGTATTGAGACTGGTTTACATGTGTATTGAGACAGATTTACATTTGTAATGAGACTGATTTATATGTGTATTGAGACTGGTTTACATGTGTATTGAGACAGGTTTACATGTGTATTGAGACAGGTTTACGTGTGTATTGAGACAGGTTTACCTGTGTATTGAGACTGGTTTCCATGTGTATTGAGACTGGTTTACGTGTGTATTGAGACTGGTTTACGTGTTTATTGAGACTGGTTTGCATGTGTATTGAGACAGGTTTACATGTGTATTGAGACTGGTTTGCGTGTTTATTGAGACAGGTTTACGTGTTTATTGAGACAGGTTTACGTGTGTATTGAGACGGGTTTACATTTGTATTGAGACAGGTTTACCTGTGTATTGAGACTGGTTTACATGTGTATTGAGACTGGTTTACGTGTGTATTGAGACTGGTTTACGTGTTTATTGAGACAGGTTTACGTGTTTATTGAGACAGGTTTACGTGTGTATTAAGACTGGTTTATTGAGACAGGTTTACGTGTGTATTGAGACAGGTTTACGTGTGTAATGAGACTGGTTTACATGTGTATTTAGACTGGTTTATGTGTGTAATGAGACAGGTTTACGTGTGTATTGCGACTGGTTTACGTGTGTATTGAGACAGGTTTACGTGTTTATTGAGACAGGTTTACGTGTGTATTGAGACTGGTTTACCTGTATATTGAGACAGGTTTACGTGTGTATTGAGACTGGTTTACATGTTTATTGAGACAGGTTTACGTGTGTATTGAGACAGGTTTACGTGTTTATTGAGACAGGTTTACGTGTGTATTGAGACTGGTTTACCTGTGTATTGAGACTGGTTTACCTGTGTATTGAGACTGGTTTACGTGTGTATTGAGACTTGTTTACGTGTTTATTGAGACAGGTTTACGTGTGTATTGAGACAGGTTTACCTGTGTATTGAGACTGGTTTACATGTGTATTAAGACTGGTTTATTGAGACTGGTTTACATGTGTATTGAGACTGGTTTACGTTTGTAATGAGACACGTTTACATGTGTATTGAGACAGGTTTACCTGTGTATTGAGACTGGTTTACATGTGTATTGAGACTGGTTTATGTGTGTATTGAGACTGGTTTACTTTTGTAATGAGACTGGTTTACATGTGTATTGAGACAGGTTTATGTGTGTATTGAGACAGGTTTACCTGTGTATTGAGACAGGTTTACGTGTGTATTGAGACAGGTTTACCTGTGTATTGAGACAGGTTTACGTGTGTATTGAGACTGGTTTACGTGTGTATTGAGACCGGTTTATGTGTGTATTGAGACCGGTTTACATGTGTAATGAGACTGGTTTACATGTGTATTGAGACAGATTTACGTTTGTAATGAGACTGATTTATATGTGTATTGAGACTGGTTTACATGTGTATTGAGACAGATTTACGTTTGTAATGAGACTGATTTATATGTGTATTGAGACTGGTTTACATGTGTATTGAGACAGGTTTACATGTGTATTGAGACAGGTTTACGTGTGTATTGAGACTGGTTTACATGTGTATTGAGACTGGTTTACATGTGTATTGAGACAGATTTACGTTTGTAATGAGACTGATTTATATGTGTATTGAGACTGGTTTACATGTGTATTGAGACAGGTTTACATGTGTATTGAGACAGGTTTACGTGTGTATTGAGACAGGTTTACCTGTGTATTGAGACTGGTTTCCATGTGTATTGAGACTGGTTTACGTGTGTATTGAGACTGGTTTACGTGTTTATTGAGACTGGTTTGCATGTGTATTGAGACAGGTTTACATGTGTATTGAGACTGGTTTGCGTGTTTATTGAGACAGGTTTACGTGTTTATTGAGACAGGTTTACGTGTGTATTGAGATGGGTTTACATTTGTATTGAGACAGGTTTACCTGTGTATTGAGACTGGTTTACATGTGTATTGAGACTTGTTTACGTGTGTATTGAGACTGGTTTACGTGTTTATTGAGAGAGGTTTACGTGTTTATTGAGACAGGTTTACGTGTGTATTAAGACTGGTTTATTGAGACAGGTTTACGTGTGTATTGAGACAGGTTTACGTGTGTAATGAGACTGGTTTACATGTGTATTTAGACTGGTTTATGTGTGTAATGAGACAGGTTTACGTGTGTATTGCGACTGGTTTACGTGTGTATTGAGACAGGTTTACGTGTTTATTGAGACAGGTTTACGTGTGTATTGAGACTGGTTTACCTGTATATTGAGACAGGTTTACGTGTGTATTGAGACTGGTTTACATGTTTATTGAGACAGGTTTACGTGTGTATTGAGACAGGTTTACGTGTTTATTGAGACAGGTTTACGTGTGTATTGAGACTGGTTTACCTGTGTATTGAGACTGGTTTACCTGTGTATTGAGACTGGTTTACGTGTGTATTGAGACTTGTTTACGTGTTTATTGAGACAGGTTTACGTGTGTATTGAGACAGGTTTACCTGTGTATTGAGACTGGTTTACATGTGTATTAAGACTGGTTTATTGAGACTGGTTTACATGTGTATTGAGACTGGTTTACGTTTGTAATGAGACACGTTTACATGTGTATTGAGACAGGTTTATCTGTGTATTGAGACTGGTTTACATGTGTATTGAGACTGGTTTATGTGTGTATTGAGACTGGTTTACTTTTGTAATGAGACTGGTTTACATGTGTATTGAGACAGGTTTATGTGTGTATTGAGACAGGTTTACCTGTGTATTGAGACAGGTTTACGTGTGTATTGAGACAGGTTTACCTGTGTATTGAGACAGGTTTACGTGTGTATTGAGACTGGTTTACGTGTGTATTGAGACCGGTTTATGTGTGTATTGAGACCGGTTTACATGTGTAATGAGACTGGTTTACATGTGTATTTAGACTGGTTTATGTGTGTAATGAGACAGGTTTACGTGTGTATTGCGACTGGTTTACGTGTGTATTGAGACAGGTTTACGTGTTTATTGAGACAGGTTTACGTGTGTATTGAGACTGGTTTACCTGTATATTGAGACAGGTTTATGTGTGTATTGAGACTGGTTTACATGTTTATTGAGACAGGTTTACGTGTGTATTGAGACAGGTTTACGTGTGTATTGAGACAGGTTTACGTGTGTATTGAGACTGGTTTACCTGTGTATTGAGACTGGTTTACCTGTGTATTGAGACTGGTTTACGTGTGTATTGAGACTTGTTTACGTGTTTATTGAGACAGGTTTACGTGTGTATTGAGACAGGTTTACCTGTGTATTGAGACTGGTTTACATGTGTATTAAGACTGGTTTATTGAGACTGGTTTACATGTGTATTGAGACTGGTTTACGTTTGTAATGAGACTGGTTTACATGTGTATTGAGACTGGTTTATGTGTGTATTGAGACTGGTTTACTTTTGTAATGAGACTGGTTTACATGTGTATTGAGACAGGTTTATGTGTGTATTGAGACAGGTTTACCTGTGTATTGAGACAGGTTTACGTGTGTATTGAGACAGGTTTACCTGTGTATTGAGACAGGTTTACGTGTGTATTGAGACTGGTTTACGTGTGTATTGAGACCGGTTTATGTGTGTATTGAGACAGGTTTACATGTGTAATGAGACTGGTTTACATGTGTATTGAGACAGATTTACGTTTGTAATGAGACTGATTTATATGTGTATTGAGACTGGTTTACATGTGTATTGAGACAGGTTTACGTTGTAATGAGACTGATTTATTGTGTATTGAGACTGGTTTACATGTGTATTGAGACAGGTTTACATGTGTATTGAGACAGGTTTACGTGTGTATTGAGACTGGTTTACATGTGTATTGAGACTGGTTTACATGTGTATTGAGACAGGTACGTTTGTAATGAGACTGGTTTATATGTGTATTGAGACTGGTTTACATGTGTATTGAGACAGGTTTACATGTGTATTGAGACAGGTTTACGTGTGTATTGAGACTGGTTTACATGTGTATTGAGACAGGTTTACGTGTGTATTGAGACTGGTTTACGTGTGTATTGAGACTGGTTTACGTGTTTATTGAGACTGGTTTGCGTTTGTATTGAGACAGGTTTACGTGTGTATTGAGACTGGTTTGCGTGTGTATTGAGACAGGTTTACGTGTTTATTGAGACTGGTTTACGTGTGTATTGAGACTGGTTTACATGTGTATTGAGACAGGATCATGTGTTTATTGAGACTGGTTTACCTGTTTATTGAGACTGGTTTACGTGTGTATTGAGACTGGTTTACGTGTGTATTGAGACTGGTTTACGTGTTTATTGAGACAGGTTTACGTGTTTATTGAGACAGGTTTACGTGTGTATTAAGACCGGTTTATTGAGACAGGTTTACATGTGTATTGAGACAGGGTTACATGTGTATTGAGACTGGTTTACCTGTGTATTGAGACAGGTTTACATGTGTATTGAGACAGGTTTACGTGTGTATTGAGAATGGTTTACGTGTGTATTGAGACTGGTGTACGTGTGTATTGAGACGGGTTTACATGTGTAATGAGACAGGTTTACGTGTGTATTGAGACAGGTTTACGTGTTTATTGAGACAGGTTTACGTGTGTAATGAGACAGGTTTACGTGTGTATTGAGACAGGTTTACGTGTTTATTGAGACAGGTTTACGTGTGTATTGAGACTGGTTTACGTGTTTATTGAGACTGGTTTGCGTGTGTATTGAGACAGGTTTACGTGTGTATTGAGACTGGTTTGTGTGTGTATTGAGACAGGTTTACATGTTTATTGAGACTGATTTACATGTGTATTGAGACTGGTTTACATGTGTATTGAGACAGGATCATGTGTTTATTGAGACTGGTTTAACTGTTTATTGAGACTGGTTTACGTGTTTATTGAGACTGGTTTGCATGTGTATTGAGAAAGGTTTACATGTGTATTGAGACTGGTTTGCGTGTTTATTGAGACAGGTTTACGTGTTTATTGAGACAGGTTTACGTGTGTATTGAGATGGGTTTACATTTGTATTGAGAGAGGTTTACCTGTGTATTGAGACTGGGTTACGTGTGTATTGAGACTGGTTTACGTGTGTATTGAGACTAGTTTACCTGTTTATTGAGACAGGTTTACGTGTTTATTGAGACAGGTTTACGTGTGTATTAAGACAGGTTTATTGAGACAGGTTTATGTGTGTATTGAGACAGGTTTATGTGTTTATTAAGACAGGTTTACATGTGTATTGAGACAGGTTTATGTGTTTATTGAGACTGGTTTACGTGTGTATTGAGACTGGTTTACGTGTGTATTGAGACGGGTTTACATGTTTAATGAGACTGGTTTACGTGTGTATTGAGACGGGTTTACATGTGTAATGAGACTGGTTTACGTGTGTATTGAGACAGGTTTATGTTTTTATTGAGACTTGTTTACCTGTGTATTGAGACTGGTTTACCTGTGTATTGAGACAGGTTTATGTGTGTATTGAGACATGTTTACATGTGTATTGAGACAGGTTTATGTGTGTATTGAGACTGGTTTATGTGTGTATTGAGACAGGTTTACATGTGTATTGAGACAGGTTTATGTGTGTATTGAGACAGGTTTACGTGTGTATTGAGACTGGTTTACGTGTGTATTGAGACAGGTTTACATGTGTATTGAGACTGGTTTACATGTGTATTGAGACAGGGTTACATGTGTATTGAGACAGGTTTACATGTGTATTGAGACATCTTTACGTGTGTATTGAGATAGGTTTACGTGTGTATTGAGACAGGTTTACATGTGTATTGAGACAGGTTTATGTGTGTATTGAGACAGGTTTACCAGTGTATTGAGACAGGTTTACGTGTGTATTGAGACAGGTTTATGTTTTTATTGAGACTTGTTTACCTGTGTATTGAGACTGGTTTACCTGTGTATTGAGACAGGTTTATGTGTGTATTGAGACATGTTTACATGTGTATTGAGACAGGTTTATGTGTGTATTGAGACTGGTTTATGTGTGTATTGAGACAGGTTTACATGTGTATTGAGACAGGTTTATGTGTGTATTGAGACAGGTTTACGTGTGTATTGAGACTGGTTTACGTGTGTATTGAGACAGGTTTACATGTGTATTGAGACTGGTTTACATGTGTATTGAGACAGGGTTACATGTGTATTGAGACAGGTTTACATGTGTATTGAGACAGGTTTATGTGTGTATTGAGACAGGTTTACGTGTGTATTGAGACTGGTTTACGTGTGTATTGAGACAGGTTTACATGTGTATTGAGACTGGTTTACATGTGTATTGAGACAGGGTTACATGTGTATTGAGACAGGTTTACATGTGTATTGAGACAGGTTTATGTGTGTATTGAGACAGGTTTACGTGTGTATTGAGACTGGTTTACGTGTGTATTGAGACAGGTTTACATGTGTATTGAGACTGGTTTACATGTGTATTGAGACAGGGTTACATGTGTATTGAGACAGGTTTACATGTGTATTGAGACATCTTTACGTGTGTATTGAGATAGGTTTACGTGTGTATTGAGACAGGTTTACATGTGTATTGAGACAGGTTTATGTGTGTATTGAGACAGGTTTACCAGTGTATTGAGACAGGTTTACGTGTGTATTGAGACAGGTTTACCTGTGTATTGAGAAAGGTTTACGTGTGTAATGAGACTGATTTATATGTGTATTGAGACTTGTTTACATGTGTATTGAGACAGGTTTACATGTGTAATGAGACAGGTTTACGTGTGTATTGAGACTGGTTTACATGTGTATTGAGACTGGTTTACATGTGTATTGAGACAGATTTACATTTGTAATGAGACTGATTTATATGTGTATTGAGACTAGTTTACATGTGTATTGAGACAGGTTTACATGTGTATTGAGACAGGTTTACCTGTGTATTGAGACAGGTTTACCTGTGTATTGAGACTGGTTTACGTGTGTATTGAGACTGGTTTACGTGTTTATTGAGACAGGTTTACGTGTGTATTGAGACAGGTTTACATGTGTATTGAGACAGGTTTATGTGTGTATCGAGACAGGTTTACCAGTGTATTGAGACAGGTTTACGTTTGTATTGAGACAGGTTTACCTGTGTATTGAGAAAGGTTTACGTGTGTAATGAGACTGATTTATATGTGTATTGAGACTTGTTTACATGTGAATTGAGACAGGTTTACATGTGTAATGAGACAGGTTTACGTGTGTATTGAGACTGGTTTACATGTGTATTGAGACTGGTTTACATGTGTATTGAGACAGATTTACATTTGTAATGAGACTGATTTATATGTGTATTGAGACTGGTTTACATGTGTATTGAGACAGGTTTACATGTGAATTGAGACAGGTTTACATGTGTAATGAGACAGGTTTACGTGTGTATTGAGACTGGTTTACGTGTGTATTGAGACTGGTTTACGTGTTTATTGAGACAGGTTTACTTGTGTATTGAGACAGGTTTACATGTGTATTGAGACAGGTTTATGTGTGTATCGAGACAGGTTTACCAGTGTATTGAGACAGGTTTACGTGTGTATTGAGACAGGTTTACCTGTGTATTGAGAAAGGTTTACGTGTGTAATGAGACTGATTTATATGTGTATTGAGACTTGTTTACATGTGAATTGAGACAGGTTTACATGTGTAATGAGACAGGTTTACGTGTGTATTGAGACTGGTTTACATGTGTATTGAGACTGGTTTACATGTGTATTGAGACAGATTTACATTTGTAATGAGACTGATTTATATGTGTATTGAGACTGGTTTACATGTGTATTGAGACAGGTTTACATGTGAATTGAGACAGGTTTACATGTGTAATGAGACAGGTTTACGTGTGTATTGAGACAGGTTTACCTGTGTATTGAGACTGGTTTCATGTGTATTGAGACAGGTTTATGTTTTTATTGAGACTTGTTTACCTGTGTATTGAGACTGGTTTACCTGTGTATTGAGACTGGTTTACATGTGTATTGAGACAGGGTTACATGTGTATTGAGACAGGTTTATATGTGTATTGAGACATCTTTACGTGTGTATTGAGATAGGTTTACCTGTGTATTGAGACAGGTTTACATGTGTATTGAGACAGGTTTATTTGTGTATTGAGACAGATTTACCAGTGTATTGAGACAGGTTTACGTGTGTATTGAGACAGGTTTACCTGTGTATTGAGAAAGGTTTACGTGTGTAATGAGACTGATTTATATGTGTATTGAGACTGGTTTACATGTGTATTGAGACAGATTTACATTTGTAATGAGACTGATTTATATGTGTATTGAGACTGGTTTACATGTGTATTGAGACAGGTTTACATGTGTATTGAGACAGGTTTATGTGTGTATTGAGACAGGTTTACCTGTGTATTGAGACTGGTTTCCGTGTGTATTGAGACTGGTTTACGTGTGTATTGAGACTGGTTTACCTGTTTATTGAGACTGGTTTGCATGTGTATTGAGACAGGTTTACATGTGTATTGAGACTGGTTTGCGTGTTTATTGAGACAGGTTTACGTGTTTATTGAGACAGGTTTACGTGTGTATTAAGACTGGTTTATTGAGACAGGTTTACGTGTGTATTGAGACAGGTTTACGTGTGTAATGAGACTGGTTTACATGTGTATTTAGACTGGTTTTTGTGTGTAATGAGACAGATTTACGTGTGTATTGCGACTGGTTTACGTGTGTATTGAGACAGGTTTACGTGTTTATTGAGACAGGTTTACGTGTGTATTGAGACTGGTTTACCTGTATATTGAGACAGGTTTACGTGTGTATTGAGACTGGTTTACATGTTTATTGAGACAGGTTTACGTGTGTATTGAGACAGGTTTACGTGTTTATTGAGACAGGTTTACGTGTGTATTGAGACTGGTTTACCTGTGTATTGATACTGGTTTACCTGTGTATTGAGACTGGTTTACGTGTGTATTGAGACTTGTTTACGTGTTTATTCAGACAGGTTTACGTATGTATTGAGACAGGTTTACCTGTGTATTGAGACTGGTTTACATGTGTATTAAGACTGGTTTATTGAGACTGGTTTACATGTGTATTGAGACTGGTTTACGTTTGTAATGAGACAGGTTTACATGTGTATTGAGACAGGTTTACCTGTGTATTGAGACAGGTTTACGTGTGTATTGAGACAGGTTTACCTGTGTATTGAGACAGGTTTACGTGTGTATTGAGACTGGTTTACGTGTGTATTGAGACAGGTTTATGTGTGTATTGAGACCGGTTTACATGTGTAATGAGACTGGTTTACATGTGTATTGAGACAGATTTACGTTTGTAATGAGACTGATTTATATGTGTATTGAGACTGGTTTACATGTGTATTGAGACAGATTTACGTTTGTAATGAGACTGATTTATATGTGTATTGAGACTGGTTTACATGTGTATTGAGACAGGTTTACATGTGTATTGAGACAGGTTTAGTGTGTATTGAGACTGGTTTACATGTGTATTGAGACTGGTTTACATGTGTATTGAGACAGATTTACGTTTGTAATGAGACTGATTTATATGTGTATTGAGACTGGTTTACATGTGTATTGAGACAGGTTTACATGTGTATTGAGACAGGTTTACGTGTGTATTGAGACTGGTTTACATGTGTATTGAGACAGGTTTACGTGTGTATTGAGACTGGTTTACGGGTATTGAGACTGGTTTACGTGTTTATTGAGACTGGTTTGCGTTTGTATTGAGACAGGTTTACGTGTGTATTGAGACTGGTTTGCGTGTGTATTGAGACAGGTTTACGTGTTTATTGAGACTGGTTTACGTGTGTATTGAGACTGGTTTACATGTGTATTGAGACAGGATCATGTGTTTATTGAGACTGGTTTACCTGTTTATTGAGACTGGTTTACGTGTGTATTGAGACTGGTTTACATGTGTATTGAGACAGATTTACATTTGTAATGAGACTGATTTATATGTGTATTGAGACTAGTTTACATGTGTATTGAGACAGGTTTACATGTGTATTGAGACAGGTTTACGTGTGTATTGAGACAGGTTTACCTGTGTATTGAGACTGGTTTCTGTGTGTATTGAGACTGGTTTACGTGTGTATTGAGACTGGTTTACGTGTTTATTGAGACTGGTTTGCATGTGTATTGAGACAGGTTTACATGTGTATTGAGACTGGTTTGCGTGTTTATTGAGACAGGTTTACGTGTTTATTGAGACAGGTTTACGTGTGTATTGAGACGGGTTTACATTTGTATTGAGACAGGTTTACCTGTGTATTGAGACTGGTTTACGTGTGTATTGAGACAGGTTTACGTGTGTATTGAGACAGGTTTACCAGTGTATTGAGACAGGTTTACGTGTGTATTGAGACAGGTTTACCTGTGTATTGAGAAAGGTTTACGTGTGTAATGAGACTGATTTATATGTGTATTGAGACTTGTTTACATGTGTATTGAGACAGGTTTACATGTGTAATGAGACAGGTTTACGTGTGTATTGAGACTGGTTTACATGTGTATTGAGACTGGTTTACATGTGTATTGAGACAGATTTACATTTGTAATGAGACTGATTTATATGTGTATTGAGACTGGTTTACATGTGTATTGAGACAGGTTTACATGTGAATTGAGACAGGTTTACATGTGTAATGAGACAGGTTTACGTGTGTATTGAGACTGGTTTACGTGTGTATTGAGACTGGTTTACGTGTTTATTGAGACAGGTTTACTTGTGTATTGAGACAGGTTTACATGTGTATTGAGACAGGTTTATGTGTGTATCGAGACAGGTTTACCAGTGTATTGAGACAGGTTTACGTGTGTATTGAGACAGGTTTACCTGTGTATTGAGAAAGGTTTACGTGTGTAATGAGACTGATTTATATGTGTATTGAGACTTGTTTACATGTGAATTGAGACAGGTTTACATGTGTAATGAGACAGGTTTACGTGTGTATTGAGACTGGTTTACATGTGTATTGAGACTGGTTTACATGTGTATTGAGACAGATTTACATTTGTAATGAGACTGATTTATATGTGTATTGAGACTGGTTTACATGTGTATTGAGACAGGTTTACATGTGAATTGAGACAGGTTTACATGTGTAATGAGACAGGTTTACATGTGTATTGAGACAGGTTTACGTGTGTATTGAGACAGGTTTACCTGTGTATTGAGACTGGTTTCATGTGTATTGAGACAGGTTTATGTTTTTATTGAGACTTGTTTACCTGTGTATTGAGACTGGTTTACCTGTGTATTGAGACACGGTTTATGTGTGTATTGAGACAGGTTTACGTGTGTATTGAGACTGGTTTACGTGTGTATTGAGACAGGTTTACATGTGTATTGAGACTGGTTTACATGTGTATTGAGACAGGTACATGTGTATTGAGACAGGTTTACATGTGTATTGAGACATCTTTACGTGTGTATTGAGAAGGTTTACGTGTGTATTGAGACAGGTTTACATGTGTATTGAGACAGGTTTATGTGTGTATTGAGACAGGTTTACCAGTGTATTGAGACAGGTTTACGTGTGTATTGAGACAGGTTTACCTGTGTATTGAGAAAGGTTTACGTGTGTAATGAGACTGATTATATGTGTATTGAGACTTGTTTACATGTGTATTGAGACAGGTTTACATGTGTAATGAGACAGGTTTACGTGTGTATTGAGACTGGTTTACATGTGTATTGAGACTGGTTTACATGTGTATTGAGACAGATTTACATTTGTAATGAGACTGATTTATATGTGTATTGAGACTGGTTTACATGTGTATTGAGACAGGTTTACATGTGTATTGAGACAGGTTTATGTGTGTATTGAGACAGGTTTACCTGTGTATTGAGACTGGTTTCCGTGTGTATTGAGACTGGTTTACATGTGTATTGAGACTGGTTTACCTGTTTATTGAGACTGGTTTGCATGTGTATTGAGACAGGTTTACATGTGTATTGAGACTGGTTTGCGTGTTTATTGAGACAGGTTTACGTGTTTATTGAGACAGGTTTACGTGTGTATTAAGACTGGTTTATTGAGACAGGTTTACATGTGTATTGAGACAGGTTTACGTGTGTAATGAGACTGGTTTACATGTGTATTTAGACTGGTTTTTGTGTGTAATGAGACAGATTTACGTGTGTATTGCGACTGGTTTACGTGTGTATTGAGACAGGTTTACGTGTTTATTGAGACAGGTTTACGTGTGTATTGAGACTGGTTTACCTGTATATTGAGACAGGTTTACGTGTGTATTGAGACTGGTTTACATGTTTATTGAGACAGGTTTACGTGTGTATTGAGACAGGTTTATGTGTTTATTGAGACAGGTTTACGTGTGTATTGAGACTGGTTTACCTGTGTATTGAGACTGGTTTACCTGTGTATTGAGACTGGTTTACGTGTGTATTGAGACTTGTTTACGTGTTTATTGAGACAGGTTTACGTATGTATTGAGACAGGTTTACCTGTGTATTGAGACTGGTTTACATGTGTATTAAGACTGGTTTATTGAGACTGGTTTACATGTGTATTGAGACTGGTTTACGTTTGTAATGAGACAGGTTTACATGTGTATTGAGACAGGTTTACCTGTGTATTGAGACTGGTTTACATGTGTATTGAGACTGGTTTATGTGTGTATTGAGACTGGTTTACTTTTGTAATGAGACTGGTTTACATGTGTATTGAGACAGGTTTATGTGTGTATTGAGACAGGTTTACCTGTGTATTGAGACAGGTTTACGTGTGTATTGAGACAGGTTTACCTGTGTATTGAGACAGGTTTACGTGTGTATTGAGACTGGTTTACGTGTGTATTGAGACAGTTATGTGTGTATTGAGACCGGTTTACATGTGTAATGAGACTGGTTTACATGTGTATTGAGACAGATTTACGTTTGTAATGAGACTGATTTATATGTGTATTGAGACTGGTTTACATGTGTATTGAGACAGATTTACGTTTGTAATGAGACTGATTTATATGTGTATTGAGACTGGTTTACATGTGTATTGAGACAGGTTTACATGTGTATTGAGACAGGTTTACGTGTGTATTGAGACTGGTTTACATGTGTATTGAGACTGGTTTACATGTGTATTGAGACAGATTTACGTTTGTAATGAGACTGATTTATATGTGTATTGAGACTGGTTTACATGTGTATTGAGACAGGTTTACATGTGTATTGAGACAGGTTTACGTGTGTATTGAGACTGGTTTACATGTGTATTGAGACAGGTTTACGTGTGTATTGAGACTGTTTACGTGTGTATTGAGACTGGTTTACGTGTTTATTGAGACTGGTTTGCGTTTGTATTGAGACAGGTTTACGTGTGTATTGAGACTGGTTTGCGTGTGTATTGAGACAGGTTTACGTGTTTATTGAGACTGGTTTACGTGTGTATTGAGACTGGTTTACATGTGTATTGAGACAGGATCATGTGTTTATTGAGACTGGTTTACCTGTTTATTGAGACTGGTTTACGTGTTTATTGAGACAGGTTTACGTGTGTATTGAGATGGGTTTACATTTGTATTGAGAGAGGTTTACCTGTGTATTGAGACTGGGTTACGTGTGTATTGAGACTGGTTTACGTGTGTATTGAGACTAGTTTACCTGTTTATTGAGACAGGTTTACGTGTTTATTGAGACAGGTTTACGTGTGTATTAAGACAGGTTTAGACAGGTTTATGTGTGTATTGAGACAGGTTTATGTGTTTATTAAGACAGGTTTACATGTGTATTGAGACAGGTTTATGTGTTTATTGAGACTGGTTTACGTGTGTATTGAGACTGGTTTACGTGTGTATTGAGACGGGTTTACATGTTTAATGAGACTGGTTTACGTGTGTATTGAGACGGGTTTACATGTGTAATGAGACTGGTTTACGTGTGTATTGAGACAGGTTTATGTTTTTATTGAGACTTGTTTACCTGTGTATTGAGACTGGTTTACCTGTGTATTGAGACAGGTTTATGTGTGTATTGAGACATGTTTACATGTGTATTGAGACAGGTTTATGTGTGTATTGAGACTGGTTTATGTGTGTATTGAGACAGGTTTACATGTGTATTGAGACAGGTTTATGTGTGTATTGAGACAGGTTTACGTGTGTATTGAGACTGGTTTACGTGTGTATTGAGACAGGTTTACATGTGTATTGAGACTGGTTTACATGTGTATTGAGACAGGGTTACATGTGTATTGAGACAGGTTTACATGTGTATTGAGACATCTTTACGTGTGTATTGAGATAGGTTTACGTGTGTATTGAGACAGGTTTACATGTGTATTGAGACAGGTTTATGTGTGTATTGAGACAGGTTTACGTGTATTGAGACGGTTTACGTGTGTATTGAGACAGGTTTACCTGTGTATTGAGACAGGTTTACGTGTGTAATGAGACTGATTTATATGTGTATTGAGACTTGTTTACATGTGTATTGAGACAGGTTTACATGTGTAATGAGACAGGTTTACGTGTGTATTGAGACTGGTTTACATGTGTATTGAGACTGGTTTACATGTGTATTGAGACTGATTTATATGTGTATTGAGACTAGTTTACATGTGTATTGAGACAGGTTTACATGTGTATTGAGACAGGTTTACGTGTGTATTGAGACAGGTTTACCTGTGTATTGAGACTGGTTTACGTGTGTATTGAGACTGGTTTACGTGTGTATTGAGACTGGTTTACCTGTGTATTGAGACAGGTTTACGTGTGTATTGAGACTGGTTTACGTGTGTATTGAGACCAGTTTATGTGTGTATTGAGACCGGTTTACATGTGTAATGAGACTGGTTTACATGTGTATTGAGACAGTTTACGTTGTAATGAGACTGATTTACATGTGTATTGAGACTGGTTTACATGTGTATTGAGACAGATTTACGTGTGTAATGAGACTGGTTTACATGTGTATTGAGACTGGTTTACATGTGTATTGAGACAGGTTTACGTGTGTATTGAGACAGGTTTACCTGTGTATTGAGACTGGTTTACGTGTGTATTGAGACAGGTTTATGTGTGTATTGAGACTGGTTTACGTGTGTATTGAGACAGGTTTACGTGTGTATTGAGACAGGTTTACGTGTGTATTGAGACAGGTTTACATGTGTATTGAGACAGGTTTACGTGTGTATTGAGACTGGTTTACGTGTGTATTGAGACAGGTTTACATGTGTATTGAGACTGGTTTACGTGTGTATTGAGACAGGTTTACGTGTGTATTGAGACAGGTTTACATGTGTATTGAGACAGGTTTACGTGTGTATTGAGACAGGTTTACGTGTGTATTGAGACAGGTTTACATGTGTATTGAGACAGGTTTATGTGTGTATTGAGACAGGTTTACCTGTGTATTGAGACAGGTTTACGTGTGTATTGAGACAGGTTTACCTGTGTATTGAGAAAGGTTTACGTGTGTAATGAGACTGATTTATATGTGTATTGAGACTTGTTTACATGTGTATTGAGACAGGTTTACATGTGTAATGAGACAGGTTTACGTGTGTATTGAGACTGGTTTACATGTGTATTGAGACTGGTTTACATGTGTATTGAGACAGATTTACATTTGTAATGAGACTGATTTATATGTGTATTGAGACTGGTTTACATGTGTATTGAGACAGGTTTACATGTGAATTGAGACAGGTTTACATGTGTAATGAGACAGGTTTACGTGTGTATTGAGACTGGTTTACGTGTGTATTGAGACTGGTTTACGTGTTTATTGAGACAGGTTTACTTGTGTATTGAGACAGGTTTACATGTGTATTGAGACAGGTTTACGTGTGTATCGAGACAGGTTTACGTGTGTATTAAGACCGGTTTATTGAGACAGGTTTACATGTGTATTGAGACAGGTTTACATGTGTATTGAGACTGGTTTACCTGTGTATTGAGACAGGTTTACATGTGTATTGAGACAGGTTTACGTGTGTATTGAGACTGGTTTACGTGTGTATTGAGACTGGTTTACGTGTGTATTGAGACAGGTTTACATGTGTATTGAGACAGGTTTACGTGTGTATTGAGACAGGTTTACGTGTGTATTGAGACAGGTTTACATGTGTAATGAGACAGGTTTACGTGTGTATTGAGACAGGTTTATGTGTTTATTGAGACAGGTTTACGTGTGTATTGAGACTGGTTTACCTGTGTATTGAGACTGGTTTACCTGTGTATTGAGACTGGTTTACGTGTGTATTGAGACTTGTTTACGTGTTTATTGAGACAGGTTTACGTATGTATTGAGACAGGTTTACCTGTGTATTGAGACTGGTTTACATGTGTATTAAGACTGGTTTATTGAGACTGGTTTACATGTGTATTGAGACTGGTTTACGTTTGTAATGAGACAGGTTTACATGTGTATTGAGACAGGTTTACCTGTGTATTGAGACTGGTTTACATGTGTATTGAGACTGGTTTATGTGTGTATTGAGACTGGTTTACTTTTGTAATGAGACTGGTTTACATGTGTATTGAGACAGGTTTACGTGTGTATTGAGACAGGTTTACCTGTTTATTGAGACAGGTTTACGTGTGTATTGAGACAGGTTTACCTGTGTATTGAGACAGGTTTACGTGTGTATTGAGACTGGTTTACATGTGTATTGAGACAAGTTTATGTGTGTATTGAGACCGGTTTACATGTGTATTGAGACTGGTTTACATGTGTATTGAGACAGATTTACGTTTGTAATGAGACTGATTTATATGTGTATTGAGACTGGTTTACATGTGTATTGAGACAGATTTACGTTTGTAATGAGACTGATTTATATGTGTATTGAGACTGGTTTACATGTGTATTGAGACAGGTTTACATGTGTATTGAGACAGGTTTACGTGTGTATTGAGACTGGTTTACATGTGTATTGAGACTGGTTTACATGTGTATTGAGACAGATTTACGTTTGTAATGAGACTGATTTATATGTGTATTGAGACTGGTTTACATGTGTATTGAGACAGGTTTACATGTGTATTGAGACAGGTTTACGTGTGTATTGAGACTGGTTTACATGTGTATTGAGACAGGTTTACGTGTGTATTGAGACTGGTTTACGTGTGTATTGAGACTGGTTTACGTGTTTATTGAGACTGGTTTGCATTTGTATTGAGACTGGTTTACGTGTGTATTGAGACAGGTTTACGTGTTTATTGAGACTGGTTTACGTGTGTATTGAGACTGGTTTACATGTGTATTGAGACAGGATCATGTGTTTATTGAGACTGGTTTACCTGTTTATTGAGACTGGTTTACGTGTGTATTGAGACTGGTTTACGTGTTTATTGAGACAGGTTTACATGTTTATTGAGACAGGTTTACGTGTGTATTAAGACTGGTTTATTGAGACAGGTTTACGTGTGTATTGAGACAGGTTTACATGTGTATTGAGACTGGTTTACCTGTGTATTGAGAC
>CM026388.1:926315-987399 GCA_014843695.1 Archivesica marissinica | reverse complement strand
TTACATACATCTGCTAGTATAACGTAGTCAACACCTACCTATAACTGCTAATATAAAAGACTTTATGCCTACCTATAACTGCTATATAACTGCTAGTAAAACAGAGTATATACCTAACTATTACTTCTAGTATAACATAGTCTATACATATCTATAACTGCTAGTAAAACAGAGTATATACCTACCTATAACTGCTAGTATAAAATAGTCCATACCTACCTATTACTGCTAATATAACTGAGTATATATCTACCTATAACTACTAGTAAAACATAGTATATACCTACCTCTAACTGCTAGCATAACATAGTCTATACCTACCTATAACTGCAAGTATAACAGAGTATATACCTACCTATAACTGCTAGTATAACATAGTATATACATATCTATTAATGCTAGTATAACATAGTCTATACCTACCTATAACTGCTAGTATAACATAATAATACCTACCGAAAACTGCTAGTATAACAGAGTATACACATACCTATAACCACTAGTAGTTAACATAGTGCATACTCCTATATCTGCTAGTAGACATAGTCTATCCTACCATAACGCTATTATAACATAGTCTTACGCTACCTATTACTGGCTAGTATAACAGAGTCTAACATACCTATAACTTCTAGTATCAGAGTCGATACCTACCTATGACTGCTAGTATACTAGTCATGTATCTATACTTCTAGTATTACAGTATATACCTACCTATAACTGCTAGTATAACATAGTATATACCTACATATAACTGCTAGTATAGCAGAGTATATACCTATCTATAACTGCTAGTATAACATAGTCTATACATACCTATAACCGCTAGTATAACATAGTCAATACTACCTATAACTGCTAGTATAACATAGACTATACCTACCTATAACCGCTATTATAACATAGTCTATACCTACCTATAACTACTAGTATAACATAGTATATACCTACCTATAACTGCTATTAACAGAGTATATACCTACCTATAACTGCTAGTATCAGAGTCTATACATATCTATAACTGCTAGTAAAACAGAGTATATACCTACCTATAACTGCTAGTATAAAAGAGTATATACCTACATATTACTGCTAGTATAACATACTCTATACCTACCTATAACCTCTATTTTAACATAGTATATACCTACATATATTTGCTAGTATAACATAGTCTATATCTACCAATAACTGCTAGTATACCATACTCTATACCTACCTATAACTGCTAGTATAACATAGTCTATACCTACCTATAACTGATAGTTTAACACAATATATAACTACCTATAACTAGTAGTATAGCAGAGTATATACCTACCAATAACTGATAGTATAACAGAGTATATACCTACCTTTAACTGCTAGTATAGCAGAGTATAAAACTACCTATTACTGCTAGTATAACAGAGTCTATACATACCTATAACTTCTAGTAATACAGAGTCTATACCTACCTATGACTGCTAGTATAACATAGTCTATGCATATCTATAACTGCTAGTATAACAGAGTATATACCTACCTATAACTGCTAGTATTGCAGAGTGTATACCTACCTATAACTGCTAGTATAACAGAGTATATACCTACCTATAACTGCTAGTATAACATAGTATATACCTACCTATAACCGCTAGTATAACCTAGTCCATACCTACCTATAACTGCTAGTATAACATAGACTATACCTACCTATAACCGCTATTATAACATAGTCTATACCTACCTATAACTACTAGTATAACAGAGTATATACCTACCTATAACTGCTAGTAAAACAGAGTATATACCTACCTATAACTGCTAGTATAACAGAGTCTATACATACCTATAACTGCTAGTAAAACAGAGTATATACCTACCTATAACTGCTAGTATAAAGGAGTATATACCTACATATTACTGCTAGTATAACATACTCTATACCTACCTATAACCTCTATTTTAACATAGTATATACCTACCTATATTTGCTAGTATAACATAGTCTATATCTACCAATAACTGCTAGTATACCATACTCTATACCTACCTATAACTGCTAGTATAACATAGTCTATACCTACCTATAACTGATAGTTTAACACAATATATAACTACCTATAACTAGTAGTATAGCAGAGTATATACCTACCAATAACTGATAGTATAACAGAGTATATACCTACATTTAACTGCTAGTATAGCAGAGTATATACCTACCTATAACTGCTAGTATAACATAGTCTATACCTACCTATTACTGCTAGTATAACATACTCTATACACCTATAACCGCTATATAACATAGTCCATACCTATCTATAACTGCTATATAACATAGTCTATACATATTATAACTGCTAGTAAACAGAGTATATACCTACCTATACTGTAGTATAAAAAGTCTATACCTACTATTATTGTATATACATCTCTATACACCTATAAGTAGTATACAGAGTATATACCTACCTATAACTGCTAGTATAACAGAGTATATACCTACCTATAACTGCTAGTATAGCAGAGTATATAACTACCTATAACTGCTAGTATAACATAGTCTATACATATCTATAACTGCTAGTAAAACAGAGTATATACCTACCTATAACTGCTAGTATAAAATAGTCTATACCTACCTATTACTGCTAGTATAACATACTCTATACCTACCTATAACTGCTAGTATAACATAGTATATACCTACCTATAACTGCTAGTATAACATAGTCTATACCTACCTATAACTGCTAGTATAATATAGTCTATATCTACATATAACTCCTAGTATAACATAGTCTATACCTACCTATAACTGCTAGAATAGCATACTCTATACCTACCTATAACTGCTAGTACAACATAGTATATACATACATCTAACCGATGGTATAACATAGTCTATACCTACCTATAACTGCTAGTGTAACAGAGTATATAGCTACCTATATCTGCTAGTATAACATAGTCTATACCTACATATAACTGCTAGTATAACAGAGTATATACCTACCTATAACTGGTAGTATAACAGAGTCTATACCTACATACATCTGCTAGTATAACGTAGTCAACACCTACCTATAACTGCTAATATAAAAGACTATATGCCTACCTATAACTGCTATATAACTGCTAGTAAAACAGAGTATATACCTACCTATTACTGCTAGTATAACATAGTCTATACATATCTATAACTGCTAGTAAAACAGAGTATATACCTACCTATAACTGCTAGTATAACATAGTCTATACCTACCTATAACTGCTAGTATAACATAGTATATACCTACCTATAACTGCTAGTATAACATAGTATATACCTACCTATTACTGCTAGTAACAAGTATATATCTACCTATACTGCTAGTAAACATAGTATATACCTACCTTAACGCTAGTATAACATAGTCTATACCTACGTATACTGCTAGTATAACATAGTTATACTACCTATAACTGCTAGTATAACATGTATATACTATCTATTACTGCTAGTATATAGTCTATACCTACCTATAACTGCTAGTATAACATAATATATACCTACCGATAACTGCTAGTATAACAATATATACCTACCTATAACACTAGTATAACATAGTGCATACCTACCTATATCTGCTAGTATGACATAGTCTATCCCTACCTATAACAGCTATTATAACATAGTCTATACCTACCTATTACTGCTAGTATAACAGAGTCTATACCTACCTATAACTTCTAGTAATACAGAGTCTATACCTACCTATGACTGCTAGTATAACATAGTCTATGCATATCTATAACTGCTAGTATAACAGAGTATATACCTACCTATAACTGCTAGTATTGCAGAGTGTATACCTACCTATAACTGCTAGTATAACATAGTATATACCTACCTATAACTGCTAGTATAACAGAGTATATATCTACCTATAACTGCTAGTATAACATAGTATATACCTACCTATAACCGCTAGTATAACCTAGTCCATACCTACCTATAACTGCTAGTATAACATAGACTATACCTACCTATAACCGCTATTATAACATAGTCTATACCTACCTATAACTACTAGTATAACAGAGTATATACCTACCTATAACTGCTAGTAAAACAGAGTATATACCTACCTATAACTGCTAGTATAACAGAGTCTATACATATCTATAACTGCTAGTAAAATAGAGTATATACCTACCTATAACTGCTAGTATAACAGAGTATATATCTACCTATAACCGCTAGTATAACATAGTATATACCTACCTATAACTGCTAGTATAACATAGTATATACCTAACTATAAACGCTAGTATAACATAGTCCATACCTACCTATAACTGCTAGTATGACATAGACTATACCTACCTATAACCGCTATTATAACATAGTCTATACCTACCTATAACTACTAGTATAACATAGTCTATACCTACCTATAACTGCTAGTAAAACAGAGTATATACCTACCTATAAATGCTAGTATAACAGAGTCTATACATACCTATAACTGCTAGTAAAACAGAGTATATACCTACCTATAACTGCTAGTATAAAAGAGTATATACCTACATATTACTGCTAGTATAACATACTCTATACCTACCTATAACCTCTATTGTAACATAGTATATACCTACCTATATTTGCTAGTATAACATAGTCTATATCTACCAATAACGGCTAGTATACCATACTCTATACCTACCTATAACTGCTAGTATAACATAGTCTATACCTACCTATAACTGATAGTTTAACACAATATATAACTACCTATAACTAGTAGTATAGCAGAGTATATACCTACCAATAACTGATAGTATAACAGAGTATATACCTACATTTAACTGCTAGTATAGCAGAGTATATAACTACCTATAACTGCTAGTATAACATAGTCTATACATATCTATAACTGCTAGTAAAACAGAGTATATACCTACCTATAACTGCTAGTATAAAAGAGCCTATACCTACCTATTACTGCTAGTATAACATACTCTATACCTACCTATAACCGCTAGTATAACATAGTCCATACCTATCTATAACTGCTAGTATAACATAGTCTATACATATCTATAACTGCTAGTAAAACAGAGTATATACCTACCTATAACTGCTAGTATAAAATAGTCTATACCTACCTATTATTGCTAGTATAACAGACTCTATACCTACCTATAACTGCTAGTATAACAGAGTATATACCTACCTATAACTGCTAGTATAACAGAGTATATACCTACCTATAACTGCTAGTATAGCAGAGTATATAACTACCTATAACTGCTAGTATAACATAGTCTATACATATCTATAACTGCTAGTAAAACAGAGTATATACCTACCTATAACTGCTAGTATAAAATAGTCTATACCTACCTATTACTGCTAGTATAACATACTCTATACCTACCTATAACTGCTAGTATAACATAGTATATACCTACCTATAACTGCTAGTATAACATAGTCTATACCTACCTATAACTGCTAGTATAATATAGTCTATATCTACATATAACTCCTAGTATAACATAGTCTATACCTACCTATAACTGCTAGAATAGCATACTCTATACCTACCTATAACTGCTAGTACAACAGAGTATATACATACATCTAACCGATGGTATAACATAGTCTATACCTACCTATAACTGCTAGTGTAACAGAGTATATAGCTACCTATATCTGCTAGTATAACATAGTCTATACCTACATATAACTGCTAGTATAACAGAGTATATACCTACCTATAACTGGTAGTATAACAGAGTCTATACCTACATACATCTGCTAGTATAACGTAGTCAACACCTACCTATAACTGCTAATATAAAAGACTATATGCCTACCTATAACTGCTATATAACTGCTAGTAAAACAGAGTATATACCTAACTATTACTGCTAGTATAACATAGTCTATACATATCTATAACTGCTAGTAAAACAGAGTATATACCTACCTATAACTGCTAGTATAGCAGAGTATATAACTACCTATAACTGCTAGTATAACATAGTCTATACATATCTATAACTGCTAGTAAAACAGAGTATATACCTACCTATAACTGCTAGTATAAAATAGTCCATACCTACCTATTACTGCTAATATAACAGAGTATATATCTACCTATAACTACTAGTAAAACATAGTATATACCTACCTCTAACTGCTAGTATAACATAGTCTATACCTACCTATAACTGCAAGTATAACAGAGTATATACCTACCTATAACTGCTAGTATAACATAGTATATACATATCTATTACTGCTAGTATAACATAGTCTATACCTACCTATAACTGCTAGTATAACATAATATATACCTACCGATAACTGCTAGTATAACAGAGTATATACCTACCTATAACCACTAGTATAACATAGTGCATACCTACCTATATCTGCTAGTATGACATAGTCTATCCCTACCTATAACAGCTATTATAACATAGTCTATACCTACCTATTACTGCTAGTATAACAGAGTCTATACCTACCTATAACTTCTAGTAATACAGAGTCTATACCTACCTATGACTGCTAGTATAACATAGTCTATGCATATCTATAACTGCTAGTATAACAGAGTATATACCTACCTATAACTGCTAGTATTGCAGAGTGTATACCTACCTATAACTGCTAGTATAACATAGTATATACCTACCTATAACTGCTAGTATAACAGAGTATATATCTACCTATAACTGCTAGCATAACATAGTATATACCTACCTATAACCGCTAGTATAACCTAGTCCATACCTACCTATAACTGCTAGTATAACATAGACTATACCTACATATAACCGCTATTATAACATAGTCTATACCTACCTATAACTACTAGTATAACAGAGTATATACCTAGCTATAACTGGTAGTATAACAGAGTCTATACCTACATACATCTGATAGTATAACGTAGTCAACACCTACCTATAACTGCTAATATAAAAGACTATATGCCTACCTATAACTGCTATATAACTGCTAGTAAAACAGAGTATATACCTAACTATTACTGCTAGTATAACATAGTCTATACATATCTATAACTGCTAGAAAAACAGAGTATATACCTACCTATAACTGCTAGTATAGCAGAGTATATAACTACCTATAACTGCTAGTATAACATAGTCTATACATATCTATAACTGCTAGTAAAACAGAGTATATACCTACCTATAACTGCTAGTATAAAATAGTCCATACCTACCTATTACTGCTAATATAACAGAGTATATATCTACCTATAACTACTAGTAAAAAATATAGTATATACCTACCTCTAACTGCTAGTATAACATAGTCTATACCTACTTATAACTGCAAGTATAACAGAGTATATACCTACCTATAACTGCTAGTATAACATAGTATATACATATCTATTACTGCTAGTATAACATAGTCTATACCTACCTATAACTGCTAGTATAACATAATATATACCTACCGATAACTGCTAGTATAACAGAGTATATACCTACCTATAACCGCTAGT
This sequence comes from Archivesica marissinica, assembly GCA_014843695.1. NCBI lineage: Eukaryota > Metazoa > Mollusca > Bivalvia > Venerida > Vesicomyidae > Archivesica > Archivesica marissinica. Next base: position 979,879 of record CM026388.1, on the reverse strand, counting down.
ATAACCTAGTCCATACCTACCTATAACTGCTAGTATAACATAGACTATACCTACCTATAACCGCTATTATAACATAGTCTATACCTACATATAACTACTAGTATAACAGAGTATATACCTACCTATAACTGCTAGAATAGCATACTCTATACCTACCTATAACTGCTAGTATAACAGAGTATATACCTACCTATAACTCCTAGTACAACAGAGTATATACATACATCTAACCGATGGTATAACATAGTCTATTCCTACCTATAACTGCTAGTGTAACAGAGTATATAGCTACCTATATCTGCTAGTATAACATAGTCTATACCTACATATAACTGCTAGTATAACAGAGTATATACCTACCTATAACTGGTAGTATAACAGAGTCTATACCTACACACATCTGCTAGTATAACGTAGTCAACACCTACCTATAACTGCTAATATAAAAGACTATATGCCTAGCTATAACTGCTATATAACTGCTAGTAAAACAGAGTATATACCTACCTATTACTGCTAGTATAACATAGTCTATACATATCTATAACTGCTAGTAAAACAGAGTATATACCTACCTATAACTGCTAGTATAGCAGAGTATATAACTACCTATAACTGCTAGTATAACATAGTCTATACATATCTATAACTGCTAGTAAAACAGAGTATATACCTATGTTATACTAGCAGATTATATACCTACCTATAACTGCTCTATACCTACCTATAAAATAGTCCATACCTACCTATTACTGCTAGTATAACATAGTCTATACATATATATAACTGCTAGTAAAACAGAGTATATACCTACATATTACTGCTAGTATAAAATAGTCTATACCTACCTATTACTGCTAGTATAACATACTCTATACCTACCTATAACTGCTAGTATAACAGAGTATATACCTACCAATAACTGCTAGTAAAACAGAGTATATACCTACCTATAACTGCTAGTATAACAGAGTCTATACATATCTATAACTGCTAGTAAAATAAAGTATATACCTACCTATAACTGCTAGTATAACAGAGTATATATCTACCTATAACCGCTAGTATAACATAGTATATACCTACCTATAACTGCTAGTGTAACATAGTATATACCTAACTATAAACGCTAGTATAACATAGGCCATACCTACCTATAACTGCTGGTATGACATAGACTATACCTACCTATAACCGCTATTATAACATAGTCTATACCTACCTATAACTACTAGTATAACATGGTCTATACCTACCTATAACTGCTAGTAAAACAGAGTATATACCTACCTATAACTGCTAGTATAAAAGAGTATATACCTACATATTACTGCTAGTATAACATACTCTATACCTACCTATAACCTCTATTTTAACATAGTATATACCTACCTATATTTGCTAGTATAACATAGTCTATATCTACCAATAACTGCTAGTATACCATACTCTATACCTACCTATAACTGCTAGTATAACATAGTATATACCTACCTATAACTGATAGTTTAACACAATATATAACTACCTATAACTAGTAGTATAGCAGAGTATATAACTACCAATAACTGCTAGTAAAACAGAGTATATACCTACCTATAACTGCTAGTATAAAAGAGCCTATACCTACCTATTACTGCTAGTATAACATACTCTATACCTACCTATAACCGCTAGTATAACATAGTCCATACCTATCTATAACTGCTAGTATAACATAGTCTATACATATCTATAACTGCTAGTAAAACAGAGTATATACCTACCTATAACTGCTAGTATAAAATAGTCTATACCTACCTATTACTGCTAGTATAACATACTCTATACCTACCTATAACTGTTGGTATAACAGAGTATATACCTACCTATAACTTCTAGTATAACAGAGTATATACCTACCTATAACTGCTAGTATAGCAGAGTATATAACTACCTATAACTGCTAGTATAACATAGTCTATACATATCTATAACTGCTAGTAAAACAGAGTATATACCTACCTATAACTGCTAGTATAAAATAGTCTATACCTACCTATTACTGCTAGTATAACATACTCTATACCTACCTATAACTGCTAGTATAACAGAGTATATACCTACCTATAACTGCTAGTATAACAGAGTCTATACCTACCTATGACTGCTAGTATAATATAGTCTATATCTACATATAACTACTAGTATAACATAGTCTTTACCTACCTATAACTGCTAGTATAACATAATCTATACCTACCTATAACTGCTAGTATAACAGAGTATATACCTACCTATAACTGCTAGTATAACAGAGTATATACCTACATATATCTGCTAGTATAACATATTCAATACCTACCTATAACTGCTAGTATAAAAGACTATATGCCTACCTATAACTGCTGTTATAACATAGTCTATATCTACCTATAACTGCTAGTATAACATATACTATACCTACCTATAGCTGCTAGTATAACAGAGTATATACCTACCTATAACTGCTAGTATAACATAATATATACCTACCTATAACTACTAGTATAGCAGAGTATATACCTACCTATAACTGCTAGTATAACATAGTCTATACCTACCTATGACTGCTAGTATAATATAGTCTATATCTACATATAACTACTAGTATAACATAGTCTATGCCTACCTATAACTGCTACTTTAACATAATATATAACTACCTATAACTAGTAGTATAGCAGAGTATATACCTACCAATAACTGATAGTATAACAGAGTATATACCTACCTATGACTGCTAGTATAATATAGTCTATATCTACATATAACTCCTAGTGTAACATAGTTTATACCTACATATAACTGCTAGTATAATATAATCTATACCTACCTATAACTGCTAGTATAACAGAGTATATACCTACCTATAACTGCTAGTACAACAGAGTATATACATACATCTAACCGCTGGTATAACATAGTCTATACCTACCTATAACTGCTAGTGTAACAGAGTAAATAGCTACCTATATCTGCTGGTATAACAGAGTCTATACCTACATATAACTGCTAGTATAACAGAGTATATACCTACCTATAACTGCTAGTATAACAGAGTATATACCTACATATATCTGCTAGTATAACATAGTATATAGCTACCTATAACTGCTAGTATAACGGAGTGAATACCTACCTATATTCGCTAGTATAACAGAGTATATAACTACCTATAACTGCTAGTATAACATAGTCTATACCTACCTATAATAGCTAGAAAAACAGAGTATAAACCAACTTATAACTGCTAGTATAACATAATCTATACGTACCTATAACTGCTAGTATAACAGAGTATATACCTACCTATAACTTCTAGTATAACATAATATAAACCAACCTATAACTGCTAGTACAACAGAGTATATACATACATCTAACCGCTAGTATAACATAATATATAACTACCTATGACTGCTAGTGTAACAGAGTATATACCTACCTATAACTGCTAGTACAAAAGAGTATATACATACATCTAACCGCTGGTATAACATAGTTTATACCTACATATAACCGCTAGTATAACATAATGTATACCTAGCTATAACTGCTAGTACAATGTAGTCTGTACCTACATATAACTGCTAGAATAACAGAGTATATACCTACCTATAACCCCTAGTATAACATAGAATATACCTACCTATAACCGCTATTATCACATAGTCTATACCTACCTATGACTGCTAGCATAACATAGTATATATCTACCTATAACAGGTAGTATAACATAGTCTATACCTACCTATATCTGCTAGTATAACATAGTCTATACATATCTATAACTGCTAGTATAACAGTGTATATACCTACCTATAACTGCTAGCATAACATAGTCTATATCTACCTATAACTGGTAGTATAACATAGTCAATACCTACCTATAACTGCTAGTATAACATATTCTATACATATCTGTAACTGCTAGTATAACAGAGTATATAGCTACCTATATCTGCTAGTATAACGGAGTCAGTACCTACCTATAACCGCTAGTATAACAGAGTATATAACTACCTATAACTGCTAGTATAACAGAGTATAAACCTACCTATAACTGCTAGTATAACAAAGTATATAGCTACCTATAACTGCTAGCACAACAGAGTATATACATAAATCTAACCGCTAGTATGACATAATCTATAACTACCTATGACTGCTAGTGTAACAGAGTCTATACCTACCTATAACTGCTAGTATAACAGAGTCCATACCTACCTATAACAGTTAGTATAACAGAATATATACCTACCTATAACAGCTAGTATGACAGAGTATATACCTAGTTATAACTGCTGGTATAACATACTCTATACCTACCTATAACTGCTATTATAACAGCGTATATGCCTACCTATAACTGCTAGTATAACGGAGTCAATACCTACCTATAACCGCTAGTATAACATAGTCTATACCTACCTATAATAGCTAGAAAAACAGAGTATATACCTACTTATAACTGCTAGTATAACATACTCTATACCTACCTATAACTGCTAGTATAACAGTGTATATACCTACCTATTACTGCTAGTATAACAGAATCGATACATACCTATAACTGCTAGTATAATAGAGTATATACCTACCCATAACTGCGAGTACAGCAGAGTATATACCTACCTATAACCGCTAGTATAACATAGTCTATACTTACTCATAACTGCTAGTATAACATAGTATATACCTACATAAACATCTATTATAACATAGTCTATACCTAGCTATAACTGGTAGTATAACATAGTCTATACCTATATATAACTGCTAGAATAACAGAGTATATACCTACCTATAACCCCTAGTATAACATAGAATATACCTACCTATAACCGCTATTATCACATAGTCTATACCTACCTATGACTGCTAGCATAACATAGTATATATCTACCTATAACTGGTAGTATTACATAGTCTATACCTACCTATATCTGCTAGTATAACATAGTCTATACATATCTATAACTGCTAGTATAACAGTGTATATACCTACCTATAACTGCTAGCATAACATAGTCTATATCTACCTATAACTGGTAGTATAACGTAGTCAATACCTACCTATAACTGCTAGTATAACATAGTCTATACATATCTATAACTGCTAGTATAACAGAGTATATAGCTACCTATATCTGCTAGTATAACGGAGTCAGTACCTACCTATAACCGCTAGTATAACAGAGTATATAACTACCTATAACTGCTAGTATAACAGAGTATATACCTACCTATAACTGCTAGTATAACAAAGTATATAGCTACCTATAACTGCTAGCACAACAGAGTATATACATAAATCTAACCGCTAGTATGACATAATTTATAACTACCTATGACTGCTAGTGTAACAGAGTCTATACCTACCTATAACTGCTAGTATAACAGAGTCCATACCTACCTATAACAGTTAGTATAACAGAATATATACCTACCTATAACAGCTAGTATGACAGAGTATATACCTAGTTATAACTGCTGGTATAACATACTCTATACCTACCTATAACTGCTATTATAACAGCGTATATGCCTAACTATAACTGCTAGTATAACGGAGTCAATACCTACCTATAACCGCTAGTATAACATAGTCTATACCTACCTATAATAGCTAGAAAAACAGAGTATATACCTACTTATAACTGCTAGTATAACATATTCTATACCTACCTATAACTGCTAGTATAACAGTGTATATACCTACCTATTACTGCTAGTATAACAGAATCGATACATACCTATAACTGCTAGTATAATAGAGTATATACCTACCCATAACTGCTAGTATAGCAGAGTATATACCTACCTATAACCGCTAGTATAACATAGTCTATACTTACTCATAACTGCTAGTATAACATTGTATATACCTACATAAACATCTATTATAACATAGTCTATACCTAGCTATAACTGTTAGTATAACATAGTCTATACCTACCTATAATAGCTAGAAAAACAGAGTATATACCTACTTATAACTGCTAGTATAACATACTCTATACCTACCTATAACTGCTAGTATAACAGTGTATATACCTACCTATTACTGCTAGTATAACAGAATCGATACATACCTATAACTGCTAGTATAATAGAGTATATACCTACCCATAACTGCGAGTACAGCAGAGTATATACCTACCTATAACCGCTAGTATAACATAGTCTATACTTACTCATAACTGCTAGTATAACATAGTATATACCTACATAAACATCTATTATAACATAGTCTATACCTAGCTATAACTGGTAGTATAACATAGTCTATACCTATATATAACTGCTAGAATAACAGAGTATATACCTACCTATAACCCCTAGTATAACATAGAATATACCTACCTATAACCGCTATTATCACATAGTCTATACCTACCTATGACTGCTAGCATAACATAGTATATATCTACCTATAACTGGTAGTATAACATAGTCTATACCTACCTATATCTGCTAGTATAACATAGTCTATACATATCTATAACTGCTAGTATAACAGTGTATATACCTACCTATAACTGCTAGCATAACATAGTATATATCTACCTATAACTGGTAGTATAACGTAGTCAATACCTACCTATAACTGCTAGTATAACATAGTCTATACATATCTATTACTGCTAGTATAACAGAGTATATAGCTACCTATATCTGCTAGTATAACGGAGTCAGTACCTACCTATAACCGCTAGTATAACAGAGTATATAACTACCTATAACTGCTAGTATAACAGAGTATATACCTACCTATAACTGCTAGTATAACAAAGTATATAGCTACCTATAACTGCTAGCACAACAGAGTATATACATAAATCTAACCGCTAGTATGACATAATTTATAACTACCTATGACTGCTAGTGTAACAGAGTCTATACCTACCTATAACTGCTAGTATAACAGAGTCCATACCTACCTATAACAGTTAGTATAACAGAATATATACCTACCTATAACAGCTAGTATGACAGAGTATATACCTAGTTATAACTGCTGGTATAACATACTCTATACCTACCTATAACTGCTATTATAACAGCGTATATGCCTAACTATAACTGCTAGTATAACGGAGTCAATACCTACCTATAACCGCTAGTATAACATAGTCTATACCTACCTATAATAGCTAGAAAAACAGAGTATATACCTACTTATAACTGCTAGTATAACATATTCTATACCTACCTATAACTGCTAGTATAACAGTGTATATACCTACCTATTACTGCTAGTATAACAGAATCGATACATACCTATAACTGCTAGTATAATAGAGTATATACCTACCCATAACTGCTAGTATAGCAGAGTATATACCTACCTATAACCGCTAGTATAACATAGTCTATACTTACTCATAACTGCTAGTATAACATAGTATATACCTACATAAACATCTATTATAACATAGTCTATACCTAGCTATAACTGGTAGTATAACATAGTCTATACCTATATATAACTGCTAGTATAACAGAGTATATACCTACCTATATCTGCTAGTATAAAAGAGTCTATACCTACCTATAACTGCTAGTATAACAGAGTATATACCTACCTATGACAGCTAGTATAACATATTCCATACCTACCTATAACTGCTAGTATAACATATTTCAATACCTACCTATATCCTCTACTATTACATAGTCAATACCTACCTATAACTGCTAGTATAACATAGTCTATACCTACCTATAACTGCTAGTAAAACAGAGTCTATACCTACCTATAACTGCAAGAATAACAGAGTATATACCTAACTATTACCGCTATTTTAACATAGTCTATACCTACCTATAACTGCTAGTATAACATAGTCTATACCTACCTATAACTGCTAGTATAAAACAATATATACCTACCTATAACTGCTAGTATAACATAGTCTATACCTATCTTTAACTGCTAGTATATACAGAGTATATACCTACCTATATCTGCTAGTATAACAAAGTATATACCTACCTATATCTGCAAGAATAACAGAGTATATACCTACCAATAAACGCTAGTATAACATAGTCTATATATATCTATAACTTCTAGTATAGCATAGTCTATACCTACCTATAACCGCTATTATAACATAGTATATACATATCTATAACTGTTAGTATAACAGAGTATATACCTACCTATTACTGCTAGTATAACATAGTATATACCCACCTATAACCTCTATTATTACATAGGCAATACCTACCTATGACTGCTAGTATAACATAGTCTATACCTATCTATAACTGCTAGTATAACAGAGTATATACCTACCTATATCTGCTAGGATAACATAGTTTATACAAATCAATATCTGCTAGTATAACAGAGTATATACCTACTTATTACTGCTAGTATAACAGAATCTATACCTACCTATAACTGCTAGTATAACACAGTATATACCTACCTATAACTGCTAGCATAGCAGAGTATATACCTACCTATAACTGCTAGTATAACATAGTATAAAGTTACCTTAAACCTATATTATAACATAGTCTATACCTACCTAAACGGCTATTATAACATAGTCTGTACCTACCTCTAACTGCTAGTTTAACATAGTCTATACCTACCTATAACTGCTAGTATAACAGAGTCTATACCTTCCTATAACTGCTAGTATAACAGAGTATATAGCTACCTATATCTGCTAGTATAACGGAGTCAGTACCTACCTATAACCGCTAGTATAACAGAGTATATAACTACCTATAACTGCTAGTATAACAGAGTATATACCTACCTATAACTGCTAGTACAACAGAGTATATACATACATCTAACCGCTAGTATAACATAATATATAACTACCTATGACTGCTAGTGTAACATAGTCTATACCTACCTATAACTGCTAGTATAACAGAGTATATACCTACCTATAACAGCTAGTATAACAGAGTATATACCTACCTATAACAGCTAGCATAAATTACTCTATACCTACCTATAACTGCTATTATAACAGAGTATATACCTACATATAACTGCTAGCATAACAGAGTATATACCTACCAATTACTGCTAGTATAACATAGTCTATACCTACCTAAACGGCTATTATAACATAGTCTGTACCTAGCTCTAACTGCTAGTTTAACATAGTCTATACCTACCTACAACTGCAAGAATAACAGAGTATATACCTAACTATTACCGCTATTTTAACATAGTCTATACCTACCTATAACTGCTAGTATAACATAGTCTATACCTACCTATAACTGCTAGTATAAAAGAATATATGCCTACCTATAACTACTAGTATAACATAGTCTATACCTATCTTTAACTGCTAATATCTACAGAGTATATACCTACCTATATATGCTAGTATAACAAGGTATGTACCTACCTATAACTGCAAGTATATCAGACTCTATACCTACCTACAACTGCAAGAATAACAGAGTATATACCTACCAATAAACGCTAGTATAACATAGTCTATATCTATCTATAACTGCTAGTATAGCATAATCTATACCTACCTATAACCGCTATTATAACATAGTATATACATACCTATAACTGTTAGTATAACAGAGTATATACCTACCTATTACTGCTAGTATAACATAGTATATACCCACCTATAACCTCTATTATTACATAGGCAATACCTACCTATGACTGCTAGTATAACATAGTCTATACCTATCTATAACTGCTAGTATAACAGAGTATATACCTACCTATATCTGCTAGGATAACATAGTTTATACCAATCAATATCTGCTAGTATAACAGAGTATATACCTACTTATTACTGCTAGTATAACATAATCTATACCTACCTATAACTGCTAGTATAACACAGTATATACCTACCTATAACTGCTAGCATATCAGAGTATATACCTACCTATAACTGCTAGTATAACAGAGTATAAAGTTACCTTAAACCTATATTATAAAATAGTCTATTCCTACCTATAACTGATAGTATAACATAGTATATACCTATATATAACTGCTGGTATAACAGAGTATATACCTACCTATATCTGCTAGTATGACAGAGTCTATATCTACCTATAAATGCTAGTATAACATAGTCTATACATATCTATAACCACTAGTATAACAGAGTATATACCTACCTATAACTGCTGGTATAACATAGTCTATACCTACCTAAACGGCTATTATAACATAGTCTGTACCTACCTCTAACTGCTAGTGTATATCCTATGCTAGTATAACAGAGTCTATACCTACCTATAACTGCTAGTATAACATAGTCTATACATATCTATAACTGCTAGTATAACAGAGTATATAGCTACCTATATCTGCTAGTATAACGGAGTCAGTACCTACCTATAACCGCTAGTATAACAGAGTATATAACTACCTATAACTGCTAGTATAACAGAGTATATACCTACCTATAACTGCTAGTACAACAGAGTATATACATACATCTAACCGCTAGTATAACATAATATATAACTACCTATGACTGCTAGTGTAACATAGTCTATACCTACCTATAACTGCTAGTATAACAGTGTATATACCTACCTATAACAGCTAGTATAACAGAGTATATACCTACCTATAACAGCTAGCATAAATTACTCTATACCTACCTATAACTGCTATTATAACAGAGTATATACCTACATATAACTGCTAGCATAACAGAGTATATACCTACCAATTACTGCTAGTATAACATAGTCTATACCTACCTAAACGGCTATTATAACATAGTCTGTACCTACCTCTAACTGCTAGTTTAACATAGTCTATACCTACCTACAACTGCAAGAATAACAGAGTATATACCTAACTATTACCGCTATTTTAACCTAGTCTATACCTACCTATAAATGCTAGTATAACATAGTCTATACCTACCTATTACTGCTAGTATAACATAGTCTATACCTACCTAAACGGCTATTATAACATAGTCTGTACCTACCTCTAACTGCTAGTTTAACATAGTCTATACCTACCTATAACTGCTAGTATAACAGAGTCTATACCTACCTATAACTGCTAGTATAACATAGTCTATACATATATATAACTGCTAGTATAACAGAGTATACAGCTACCTATATCTGCTAGAATAACGGAGTCAGTACCTACCTACAACCGCTAGTATAACAGAGTATATAACTACCTATAACTGCTAGTATATCAGAGTATATACCTACATCTAACCGCTAGTATAACATAATATATAACTACCTATGACTGCTAGTGTAACAGGGTATATACCTACCTATAATTGCTAGTATAACAGAGTATATACCTACCTATAACAGCTAGTATAACAGAGTATATACCTACCTATAACAGCTAGTATGACAGAGTATATACATACTTATAACTGCTAGCATAAAGTACTCTATACCTACCTATAACTGCTATTATAACAGAGTATATACCTACATATAACTGCTAGCATAACAGAGATTATACCTACCTATTACTGCTAGTATAACATAGTATATACCTACCTATAACCTCTATTATTACATAGGCAATACCTACCTATAACTGCTAGTATAAGATAGTCTATACCTATCTATAACTGCTAGTATAACAGAGTATATACCTACTTATTACTGCTAGTATAACAGAATCTATACCTACCTATAACTGCTAGTATAACAGAGTATATACCTACCTATAACTGCAAGTATATCAGACTCTATACATACCTACAACTGCAAGAATAACAGTGTATATACCTACAAATAAACGCTAGTATAACATAGTCTATATTTATCTATAACTGCTAGTATAGCATAGTCTATACCTACCTATAACCGCTATTATAACAGAGTATATACATACCTATAACTGCTAGTATAACAGAGTATATACCTACCTATTACTGCTAGTATAACATAGTATATACCCACCTATAACCTCTATTATTGCATAGGCAATACCTACATATGACTGCTAGTATAACATAGTCTATACCTATCTATAACTGCTAGTATAACAGAGTATATCCTACTTATTACTGCTAGTATAACAGAATCTAAACCTACCTATAACTGCTAGTATAACAGAGTATATACCTACCTATATCTGCTAGTAATACATAGTCTATATCTACCCATAACTGCTAGTATAACATAATATAAAGTTACCTTAAACATATATTATAACATAGTCTATACCTACCCATAACTGATAGTATAACATAGTATATACCTATATATAACTGCTGGTATAACAGAGTATATACCTACATATAACTGCTAGCATAACAGAGTATATACCTACATATTACTGCTAGTATAACATAGTATATACCTACCTATAATCTCTATTATTACATAGGCAATACCTACCTATAACTGCTAGTATAACATAGTCTATACCTATCTATAACTGCTAATATAACAGAGTATATACCTACCTATATCTGCTAGGATAACATAGTTTATACCAATCAATATATGCTAGTATAACATAGTATATATCTACCTATAACTGCTAGTATAACAGTGTCTATACCTACCTATAACTGCTAGTATAAAAGAATATATACCTACCTATAACTGCTAGTATAACATAGTCTATACCTATCTATAACTGCTAGTATATACAGAGTATATACCTACCTATATCTGCTAGTATAACAGAGTATATACCTACCTATAACTGCAAGTATATCAGACTCTATACCTACCTACAGCTGCTAGTATAACATAGTATATACCTACCTATAACTGCTATTATAACATAGTCTATACCTACCTATAACTGCTAGTATAAAAGAATATATACCTACCTATAACTGCTAGTATAACATAGTCTATACCTATCTTTAACTGCTAGTATAACAGAGTATATACCTACCTATATCTGCTAGTATAACACAGTATATACCTACCTATAACTGCAAGTATATCAGACTCTATACCTACCTACAACTGCAAGAATAACAGAGTATATACCTACCAATAAACGCTAGTATAAAATAGTCTATATCTATCTATAACTGCTAGTATAGCATAGTCTATACCTACCTATAACCGCTATTATAACATAGTATATACATACCTATAACTGTTAGTATAACAGAGTATATACCTACCTATTACTGCTAGTATAACATAGTATATACCCACCTATAACCTCTATTATTACATAGGCAATACCTACCTATGACTGCTAGTATAACATAGTCTATACCTATGTATAACTGCTAGTATAACAGAGTATATACCTACCTATATCTGCTAGGATAACATAGTTTATACCAATCAATATCTGCTAGTATAACAGAGTATATACCTACTTATTACTGCTAGTATAACAGAATCTATACCTACCTATAACTGCTAGTATAACAGAGTATATACCTACCAATAACTGCTAGCATAGCAGAGTATATACCTACCTATAACTGCTAGTATAACATAGTCTATATCTACCCATAACTGCTAGTATAACATAGTATAAAGTTACCTTAAACCTATATTATAACATAGTCTATACCTAAATATAATTGATAGTATAACATAGTATATACCTATATATAACTGCTGTTATAACAGAGTATATACCTACCTATATCTGCTAGTATGACAGAGTCTATATCTACCTATAACTGCTAGTATAACATAGTCTATACATATCTATAACCGCTAGTATAACAGAGTATATAACTACCTATAACTGCTAGTATTACAGAGTATATACCTACCTATAACTGCTGGTATAACATAGTCTATACATATCTATAACTGCTAATATAACAGAGTATATACCTACCTAAACGGCTATTATAACATAGTCTGTACCTACCTCTAACTGCCAGTTTAACATAGTCTATACCTACCTATAACTGCTAGTATAACAGAGTCTATACCTACCTATAACTGCTAGTATAACATAGTCTATACATATCTATAACTGCTAATATAACAGAGTATATAGCTACCTATATCTGCTAGTATAACGGAGTCAGTACCTACCTATAACCGCTTGTATAACAGAGTAAATAACTACCTATAACTGCTAGTATAACAGAGTATATACCTACCTATAACTGCTAGTACAACAGAGTATATACATACATCTAACCGCTAGTATAACATAATATATAACTACCTATGACTGCTAGTGTAACAGAGTCTATACCTACCTATAACTGCTAGCATAACAGAGTATATACCTACCTCTAACTGCTAGTTTAACATAGTCTATACCTACCTATAACTGCTAGTATAACAGAGTCTATACCTACCTATAACTGCTAGTATAACATAGTCTATACATATATATAACTGCTAGTATAACAGAGTATATAGCTACCTATATCTGCTAGAATAACGGAGTCAGTACCTACCTATAACCGCTAGTATAACATAGTATATAACTACCTATAACTGCTAGTACAACAGAGTATATACATACATCTAACCGCTAGTATAACATAATATATAACTACCTATGACTGCTAGTGTAACAGAGTCTATACCTACCTATAACTGCTAGTATAACAGAGTATATACCTACCTATAACAGCTAGTATAACAGAGTAAATACCTACCTATAACAGCTAGTATGACAGAGTATATACCTACTTATAACTGCTAGCATAAATTGTTCTCTATACCTACCTATAACTGCTATTATAACAGAGTATATACCTACATATAACTGCTAGCATAACAGAGTATATACCTACCTATTACTGCTAGTATAACATAGTCTATACCTACCTAAACGGCTATTATAACATAGTCTATACCTACCTCTAACTGCTAGTATAACATAGTCTATACATATATATAACTGCTAGTTTAACAGAGTATATAGCTACCTATATCTGCTAGAATAACGGAGTCAGTACCTACCTACAACCGCTAGTATAACAGAGTATATAACTACCTATAACTGCTAGTATAACAGAGTATATACCTACCTATAACTGCTAGTACAACAGAGTATATACATACATCTAACCGCTAGTATAACATAATATATAACTACCTATGACTGCTAGTGTAACAGAGTCTATACCTACCTATAACTGCTAGTATAACAGAGTATATACCTACCTATAACTGCAAGTATATCAGACTCTATACCTACCTACAGCTGCAAGAATAACAGAGTATATACCTAACTATTACCGCTATTTTAACATAGTCTATACCTACCTATAACTGCTAGTATAACATAGTCTATACCTACCTATAACTGCTATTATAAAAGAATATATACCTACCTATAACTGCTAGTATAACATAGTCTATACCTATCTTTAACTGCTAGTATATACAGAGTATATACCTACCTATATCTGATAGTATAACAAAGTATATACCTACCTATAACTGCAAGTATATCAGACTCTATACCTACCTACAACTGCAAGAATAACAGAGTATATACCTACCAATAAACGCTAGTATAAAATATATCTATATCTATCTATAACTGCTAGTATAGCATAGTCTATACCTACCTATAACCGCTATTATAACATAGTATATACATACCTATAAATGTTAGTATAACAGAGTATATACCTACCTATTACTGCTAGTATAACATAGTATATACCCACCTATAACCTCTATTATTACATAGGCAATACCTACCTATGACTGCTAGTATAACATAGTCTATACCTATGTATAACTGCTAGTATAACAGAGTATATACCTACCTATATCTGCTAGGATAACATAGTTTATACCAATCAATATCTGCTAGTATAACAGAGTATATACCTACTTATTACTGCTAGTATAACAGAATCTATACATACCTATAACTGCTAGTATAACAGAGTATATACCTACCTATAACTGCTAGCATAGCAGAGTATATACCTACCTATAACTGCTAGTATAACATAGTCTATATCTACCCATAACTGCTAGTATAACATAGTATAAAGTTACCTTAAACCTATATTATAACATAGTCTCTACCTAACTATAACTGATAGTATAACATAGTATATACCTATATATAACTGCTGTTATAACAGAGTATATACCTACCTATATCTGCTAGTATGACAGAGTCTATATCTACCTATAACTGCTAGTATAACATAGTCTATACATATATATAACTGCTAGTATAACAGAGTATATAGCTACCTATATCTGCTAGAATAACGGAGTCAGTACCTACCTACAACCGCTAGTATAACAGAGTATATAACTACCTATAACTGCTAGCATAACAGAGTATATACCTACCTATAACTGCTAGTACAACAGAGTATATACATACATCTAACCGCTAGTATAACATAATATATAACTACCTATGACTGCTAGTGTAACAGAGTCTATACCTACCTATAACTGCTAGTATAACAGAGTATATACCTACCTATAACTGCTAGGATAACATAGTTTATACCAATCAATATCTGCTAGTATAACAGAGTATATACCTACTTATTACTGCTAGTATAACAGAATCTATACCTACCTATAACTGCTAGTATAACAGAGTATATACCTACCTATAACTGCTAGCATAGCAGAGTATATACCTACCTATAACTGCTAGTATAACATAGTCTATATCTACCCATAACTGCTAGTATAACATAGTATAAAGTTACCTTAAACCTATATTATAACATAGTCTATACCTAACTATAACTGATAGTATAACATAATATATACCTATATATAACTGCTGTTATAACAGAGTATATACCTACCTATATCTGCTAGTATGACAGAGTCTATATCTACCTATAACTGCTAGTATAACATAGTCTATACATATCTATAACCGCTAGTATAACAGAGTATATAACTACCTATAACTGCTAGTATTACAGAGTATATACCTACCTATAACTGCTGGTATAACATAGTCTATACCTACCTAAAGGGCTATTATAACATAGTCTGTACCTACCTCTAACTGCCAATTTAACATAGTCTATACCTACCTATAACTGCTAGTATAACAGAGTCTATACCTACATATAACTGCTAGTATAACATAGTATATACATATCTATAACTGCTAATATAACAGAGTATATAGCTACCTATATCTGCTAGTATAACGGAGTCAGTACCTACCTATAACCGCTAGTATAACATAGTATATAACTACCTATAACTGCTAGTAACACAGAGTATATACCTACCTATAACTGCTAGTACAACAGAGTATATACATACATCTAACCGCTAGTATAACATACTATATAACTACCTACGACTGCTAGTGTAACAGAGTCTATACCTACCTATAACTGCTAGTATAACAGAGTATATACCTACCTATAACAGCTAGTATAACAGAGTATATACCTACCTATAACAGCTAGTATAACAGAGTATATACCTACCTATAACAGCTAGTAAAGCAGAGTATATACCTACCTATAACTGCAAGTATATCAGACTCTATACCTACCTACAGCTGAAAGAATAACAGAGTATATACCTAACTATTACCGCTATTTTAACATAGTCTATACCTACCTATAACTGCTATTATAACATAGTCTATACCTACCTATAACTGCTAGTATAAAAGAATATATACCTACCTATAACTGCTAGTATAACATAGTCTATACCTATGTTTAACTGCTAGTATATACAGAGTATATACCTACCTATATCTGCCAGTATAACAAAGTATATACCTACCTATAACTGCAAGTATATCAGACTCTATACCTACCTACAACTGCAAGAATAACAGAGTTTATACCTACCAATAAACGCTAGTATAAAATATATCTATATCTATCTATAACTGCTAGTATAACAGAGTCTATACCTACCTATAACTGCTAGTATAACATAGTCTATACCTACCTATAACAGCTAGTATGACAGAGTATATACCTACTTATAACTGCTAGCATAAATTACTCTATACCTACATATAACTGCTAGCATAACAGAGTATATACCTACCTATTACTGCTAGTATAACATAGTCTATACCTACCTAAACGGCTATTATAACATAGTCTGTACCTACCTCTAACTGCTAGTTTAACATAGTCTATACATATATATAATTGCTAGTATAACATAATATATAACTACCTATGACTGCTAGTGTAACAGAGTCTATACCTACCTATAACTGCTAGTATAACAGAGTATATACCTACCTATAACTGCAAGTATATCAGACTCTATACCTACCTACAGCTGCAAGAATAACAGAGTATATACCTACCAATAAACGCTAGTATAAAATATATCTATATCTATCTATAACTGCTAGTATAGCATAGTCTATACCTACCTATAACCGCTATTATAACATAGTATATACATACATATAAATGTTAGTATAACAGAGTATATACCTACCTATTACTGCTAGTATAACATAGTATATACCCACCTATAACCTCTATTATTACATAGGCAATACCTACCTATGACTGCTAGTATAACATTGTCTATACCTATGTATAACTGCTAGTATAACAGAGTATATACCTACCTATATCTGATAGGATAACATAGTTTATACCAATCAATATCTGCTAGTATAACAGAGTATATACCTACTTATTACTGCTAGTATAACAGAATCTATACCTACCTATAACTGCTAGTATAACAGAGTATATACCTACCTATAACTGCTAGCATAGCAGAGTATATACCTACCTATAACTGCTAGTATAACATAGTCTATATCTACCCATAACTGCTAGTATAACATAGTATAAAGTTACCTTAAACCTATATTATAACATAGTCTATACCTAACTATAACTGATAGTATAACATAGTATATACCTATATATAACTGCTGTTATAACAGAGTATATACCTACCTATATCTGCTAGTATGACAGAGTCTATATCTACCTATAACTGCTAGTATAACATAGTCTATACATATCTATAACCGCTAGTATAACAGAGTATATAACTACCTATAACTGCTAGTATTACAGAGTATATACCTACCTATAACTGCTGGTATAACATATTCTATACCTACCTAAACGGCTATTATAACATAGTCTGTACCTACCTCTAACTGCCAGTTTAACATAGTCTATACCTACCTATAACTACTAGTATAACAGAGTCTATACCTACCTATAACTGCTAGTATAACATAGTATATACATATCTATAACTGCTAATATAACAGAGTATATAGCTACCTATATCTGCTAGTATAACGGAGTCAGTACCTACCTATAACCGCTAGTATAACAGAGTATATAACTACCTATAACTGCTAGTATAACAGAGTATATACCTACCTATAACTGCTAGTACAACAGAGTATATACATACATCTAACCGCTAGTATAACATAATTTATAACTACCTATGACTGTTAGTGTAACAGAGTCTATACCTACCTATAACTGCTAGTATAACAGAGTATATACCTACCTATAACAGCTAGTATAACAGAGTATATACCTACCTATAACAGCTAGTATGACAGAGTATATACCTACTTATAACTGCTAGCATAAATTACTCTATACCTATCTATAACTGCTATTATAACAGAGTATATACCTACATATAACTGCTAGCATAACAGAGTATATACCTACCTATTACTGCTAGTATAACATAGTCTATACCTACCTAAACGGCTATTATAACATAGTCTGTACCTACCTATAACTGCTAGTTTAACATAGTCTATACCTACCTATAACTGCTAGTATAACAGAGTCTATACCTACCTATAACTGCTAGTATAACATAGTCTATACATATATATAACTGCTAGTATAACAGAGTATATAGCTACCTATATCTGCTAGAATAACGGAGTCAGTACCTACCTACAACCGCTAGTATAACAGAGTATATAACTACCTATAACTGCTAGTATAACAGAGTATATACCTACCTATAACTGCTAGTACAACAGAGTATAAACATACATCTAACCGCTAGTATAACATAATATATAACTACCTATGACTGCTAGTGTAACAGAGTCTATACCTACCTATAACTGCTAGTATAACATAGTATATACCTACCTATAACAGCTAGTATAACAGAGTATATACCTACCTATAACAGCTAGTATGACAGAGTATATACCTACTTATAACTGCTAGCATAAATTACTCTATACCTATCTATAACTGCTATTATAACAGAGTATATACCTACATATAACTGCTAGCATAACAGAGTATATACCTACCTATTACTGCTAGTATAACATAATCTATACCTACCTAAACGGCTATTATAACATAGTCTGTACCTACCTCTAACTGCTAGTTTAACATAGTCTATACCTACCTATAACTGCTAGTATAACAGAGTATATACCTACCTATAACAGCTAGTATAACAGAGTATATACCTACCTATAACAGCTAGTATGACAGAGTATATACCTACCTCTAACTGCTAGTTTAACATAGTCTATACCTACCTATAACTGCTAGTATAACAGAGTCTATACCTACCTATAACTGCTAGTATAACAGAGTCTATACCTACCTATAACTGCTAGTATAACATAGTCTATACATATATATAACTGCTAGTATAACAGAGTATATAGCTACCTATATCTGCTAGAATAACGGAGTCAGTACCTACCTACAACCGCTAGTATAACAGAGTATATAAATACCTATAACTGCTAGTATAACAGAGTATATACCTACCTATAACTGCTAGTACAACAGAGTATATACATACATCTAACTGCTAGTATAACATAATATATAACTACCTATGACTGCTAGTGTAACAGAGTCTATACCTACCTATAACTGCTAGTATAACAGAGTATATACCTACCTATAACAGCTAGTATAACAGAGTATATACCTACTTATAACTGCTAGTATAAATTACTCTATACATATCAATAACTGCTATTATAACAGAGTATATAACTACCTATAACTGCTAGTATAACATAGTCTATACCTACCTAACCTGCTATTATAACATAGTCTGTACCTACCTCTAACTGCTAGCTTAACATAGTCTATACCTACCTATAACTGCTAGTATAACAGAGTATATACCTACCTTTAACTGCTAGTATAACATAGTCTATACATATCTATAACTGCTAGTATAACAGAGTATATAGCTAACTATATCTGCTAGTATAACGGAGTCAGTACCTACCTATAACCGCTAGTATAGCAGAGAATATAACTACCTATAACTGCTAGTATAACAGAGTATATACCTACCTATAACTGCTAGTACAACAGAGTATATACATACATCTCACCGATTGTATAACATAATATATAACTACCTATGACTGCTAGTGTAACAGAGTCTATACCTACCTATAACTGCTAGTATAACAGAGTATATACCTACCTATAACAGCTAGTATAACAGAGTATATACCTACCTATAACAGCTAGTATGACAGAGTATATACCTACTTATAACTGCTAGCATAAATTACTCTATACCTAACTATAACTGATATTATAACAGAGTATATACCTACATATAACTGCTAGCATAACAGAGTATATACCTACCTATTACTGCTAGTATAACATAGTATATACCTACCTATAACCTCTATTATTACATAGGCAATACCTACCTATAACTGCTAGTATAACATAGTCTATACCTACCTATAACTGCTAGTATAACAGAGTATATACCTACCTATATCTGCTAGGATAAGATAGTTTATACCAATCAATATATGCTAGTATAACATAGTATATAGCTACCTATAACTGCTAGTATAACAGAGTATATACCTACTTATTACTGCTAGTATAACATAATCTATACCTACCTATAACTGCTAGTATAACAGTGTATATAACTACCTATAACTGCTAGCATAGCAGAGTATATACCTACCTATAACTGCTAGTATAACATTGTCTATATCTACACATAACTGCAAGTATAACAGAGTATAAAGTTACCTTAAACCTATATTATACCATAGTCTATACCTACCTATAACTGCTAGTATAACATAGTATATACCTATATATAACTGCTAGTATAACAGAGTATATACCTACCTATATCTGCTAGTATGACAGAGTATATACCTACCTATAACTGCTAGAATAACATAGTCTATACATATCTATAACTGCTAGTATAACAGAGTATATAGCTTCCTATATCTGCTAGTATAACATAGTCTATACCTACCTAAACTGCTATTATAACATAGTCTGTACCTACCTCTAACTGCTAGCTTAACATATTCTATACCTACCTATAACTGCTAGTATAACAGAGTCTATACCGACCTATAACTGCTAGTATGACATAGTCTATACATATCTATAACTGCTAGTATAACAGAGTATATAGCTACCTATATCTGCTAGTATAACGGAATCAGTACCTACCTATAACCGCTAGTATAACAGAGTATATAACTACCTATGACTGCTAGTATAACAGAGTATATACCTACCTATAACTGCTAGTATAACAGAGTATAAACCTACCTATAACAGCTAGTATAACAGAGTATATACCTACCTATTACTGCTAGTATAGCATAGTATATACCTACCTATGACCTATATTATTACATAGGCAATACCTACCTATAACTGCTGGTATAACATAGTCTATACCTATCTATAACTGCTAGTATAACAGAGTATATACCTACCTATATCTGCTAGGATAAAATAGTTTATACCTATCAATAACTGCTAGTATATCAGAGTATATATCTACCTATAATTGCTAATATAACAGAGTCTATACCTACTTATTACTTCTAGTATAACATAGTATATACCTACCTATAACTGGTAGTATAACATAGTCTATACCTATATATAACTGCTAGTATAACAGAGTATATACCGACCTATATCTGCTAGTATAACAAAGTCTATAGCTAACTATAACTGCTAGTATAACAGACTCTAAACCTACCTATAACTGCTAGTATAACATAGTATATACCTACCTATAACTGCTAGTAAACCAGAGTATATACCTACCTATAACTGCTAGTATAACAGAGTATATACCTACCTATAACCGCTAATATAACATTGTCCATACCTACATATAACTGCTAGTATAACATAGACAATACCTACATATAACCGATATTATAAACTAGTCTATACCTAACTATTACTGCTGGTATAACAAAGTATATACCTACCTATAACTGCTAGTAAAACAGAGTATATACCTACCTATAACTGCTAGTATAACAGAGTATATACCTATCTATAACAGCTAGTATAACATAGTATATACCTAACTATTACTGCTAGTATAACAGACTCTATACCTACCTATAACTGCTAGTATAACAGAGTATATACCTACCTATAACTGCTATCATAGCAGAGTATATACCTACCTATAACTGCTAGTATAACAGAGTATATACCTACCTATAACTGCTAGAATAACAAAGTATATACCTACCTATAATCGCTAGTATAACATAGTCCATACCTACCTATTAGTGCTAGTATAACATACTCTATACCTACCTAGAACTGCTAGCATAACAGAGTATATACCAACCTATAACTGCTAGTATAACAGAGTATATAACTACCTATAACTGCTAGAATAACAAAGTATATACGTATAACAGACTCTATACCTACGTATAACTGCTATCATAACAGAGTATATACCAACCTATAACTGCTAGTATAACAGAGTATATACCTACCTATAACCGCTACTATAACATAGTCCATACCTACCTATAACTGCTAGTATAACATAGTACATACCTACCTATAACTGCTAGTATAACAGAGTATATACCTACCTATAACCGCTAGTATAACATAGTCTATACCTACCTATAACTGCTAGTATAACAGAGCAAATACCTACCTATAACTGCTAGTATAACAGAGTATATATCTACCTATAACCGCTAGTATAACATAGTCTATACACATCTATAACTGCTAGTATAACAGAGTATGTACCTACCTATAACTGCTAGTATAACATAGTCTATACCTACCTATTACTGCTAGTATAACACAGTCCATACCTACCTATAACCTCTATTATTACATAGGCAATACCTACATATAACTGCTAGTATAACATATTCTATATATATCTATAACTCCTAGTATAACAGAGTATATACCTACCTATATCTGCTAGTATAACATAGTCTATACCTACCTATAACTGCTAGTAAAACATATTATATACCTACCTATAACTGCTAGGATAACATAGTCTATACCTATCAATAACTGCTAGTATATCATAGTATATAGCTACCTATAACTGCTAGTATAACAGAGTCTATACCTACATATTACTGCTAGTATAACAGAATATATACCTACCTATAACTGCTAGTATAACAGAGTATATAGTTACCTTAAACCTCTATTATAACATAGTCTATACCTACCTATAACTGCTAGTATAACAAAGTATATACCTATATATAACTGCTAATATAACAGAGTATATACTTACCTATATCTGCTAGTATAACAAAGTCAATACCTACCTATATCTGCTAGTATAACAGAATCTATACCTACCTATAACTGCTAGTATAGCATAGTATATGCCTACCTATAACTGCTAGTATAACAGAGTATATACCTACCTATAACCGCTAGTATAACATAGTCCATACCTACCTATAACCGCTAGTATAACATAGACTATACCTACCTATAACCGATATTATAACCTAGTCTATACCTACCTATAACTGCTAGTATAACATAGTCTATACGTACCTATAACTGCTAGTAAAACAGAGTATATACCTACCTATAACCGCTAGTATAACATAGTCCATACCTACCTATAACTGCTAGTATAACATAGTCAATACCTACCTATAACCGCTATTATAACTTAGTCTATGCATACCTATAACTGCTAGTAAAACATAGTATATACCTACCTATAACTGCTAGTATAACATAGTCTATATATACCTATATCTACTAGTATAACATAGTCTATACCTACCTATAACTGCTAGAATAACATAGTCTATACCAACCTATAACTGCTAGCATAACCGAATCGATACCTACCTATAATTGCTAGTATAACATACTCTATACCTACCTATAACTGCTAGTATAACAGAGTATATACATATCTATATCTGCTAGTATAACATAGTATATACCTACCTATACTTGCTAGTGTCAAGGCCTGCTCAGTCGGTGAACGATTGTTCTGGCCACAGCCAAATGCACGTGGCAAACTATTTGTTTTGGTTGTGGACGTGGGTCCTTTCGGATCAGCAGGGCACTGAAAACAGTACAATATCAAAGATATATATATTTATTCGTGGTTGCACCTAACTACATAAAATATGCAACCTGTAACCATATCATGGTGATGGCGAATGCCACGACTTAATGAAAACAATAACAATGCATATGATGGTGAAACAATGTACACAGTCAAGTATATTCCTTTAAAATACAAACAAACTCTCAACTCGTTCAAATACGTAATTAGGGTGTAATAAATTACCAAAATACTAATATAACTACCTGAAAACAGAACAATATCAAAGATATATATATTTATTCGTGGTTGCACCTAACTACACAAAATATGCAACCTGTAACCATATCATGGTGATGGCGAATGCAACGAAGCATTGCATTAGTCTATAACATTTTGTGTAGTAGAATACGGATCACGGGTTAGTAAGAGATTAATATAATGTATAACGGGACAAGGACAGAGTATAGGTCAGGTGGATAATTATGTATATATGTGTTTGGTGTAACTGGACAATACTTTCGAAGTTTCTAGATTATTTTCCTTGACTATCAATACTTGCATTAAATGAAAAACAACACGCCTGATAACTTTATTTTATTTATTATATACTAAATTCTTGTACTCGTTTATTATCAAATAAACACATATAATCAACCCTACGACACTAGTATAGCATAGTATATATCTACCTATAACTGCTAGTATAACAGAGTATATACCTACCTATTACTGCTAGTATAAAAGACTCTATACCTACCTATAACTGCTAGTATAACATAGTCCATACCTACCTATAACTGCTAGTATAACATAGTCAATACCTACCTATAACCGCTATTATAACATAGTCTATGCATACCTATAACTGCTAGTAAAACAGAGTATATACCTACCTATAACTGCTAGTATAACAGAGTCTATACCTACCTATAACTGCTAGTATAACATAGTCTATATATACCTATATCTACTAGTATAACATAGTCTATACCTACCTATAACTGCTAGCATAACATAGTCTATACCTACCTATAACTGCTAGTATAACAGAGTATATACATATCTATAACTGCTAGTATAACATAGTATATACCTACCTATACTTGCTAGTGTCACGGCCTGCTCAGTCGGTGAACGATTGTTCTGGCCACAGCCAGATGCACGTGGCAAACTATTTGTTTTGGTTGTGGACGTGGGTCCTTTCGGATCAGCAGGGCACTGAAAACAGTACAATATCAAAGATATATATATTTATTCGTGGTTGCACCTAACTACACAAAATATGCAACCTGTAACCATATCATGGTGATGGCGAATGCCACGACTTAATGAAAACAATAACAATGCATATGATGGTGAAACAATGTACACAGTCAAGTATATTCCTTTAAAATACAAACAAACTCTCAACTCGTTCAAATACGTCATTAGGGTGTAATAAATTACCAAAATACTAATATAACTAACCTGAAAACAGAACCATATCAAAGATATATATATTTATTCGTGGTTGCACCTAACTACACACAATATGCAACCTGTAACCATATCATGGTGATGGCGAATGCAACGAAGCATTGCATTAGTCTATAACATTGTTTGTAGTAGAATACGGATTACGGGTTAGTAAGAGATTAATATAATGTATAACGGGACATGGACAGAGTATAGGTCAGGTGGATAATTATGTATATATGTATTTGGTGTAACTGGACAATACTTTCGAAGTATCTAGAGTATTTCCCTTGACTATCAATACTTGCATTAAAGGATGATTAAGTAAATGAAAAAACAACACGCCTGATAACTTTATTTTATTTATTATATACTAAAGTCTTGTACTCGTTTATTGTCAAATAAACACATATAATCAACACTACGACACTAGTATAGCATAGTATATACCTACCTATAACTGCTAGTATAACAGAGTCTATACCTACCTATTACTGCTAGTATAAAAGACTCTATACCTACCTATAACTGCTAGTATAACAGAGTATATACCTACCTATAACAGCTAGTATAGCAGAGTATATACCTACCTATAACTGCTAGTATAACAGAGTATATACCTACCTATAACCGCTAGTATAACATAGTCCATACCTGCCTATAACTGCTAGTACAACAGAGTATATACATACATCTAACCGCTGTTATAACATAGTCTATACCTACTTATAACTGCTAGCATAACAGAGTATATACCTACCAATAACTGCTAGTATAGCAGAGTATATACCTACCTATTACTGCTAGTATAACATACTCTATACCTACCTATAACTGCTAGTATAGCAGAGTATATACCTACCTATAACTGCTAGTATAACAGAGTCTATATCTACCTATAACTACTAGTATAACATACTCTATACCTACCAATAGCTGCTAGCATAACATAGTTTATACCTACCTATGACCTCTATTATAAACATAGTATATACCTACCTATAACTGCTAGTATAACATAGTCTATACCTATATATAACTGCTAGTTTAACATAGTATATACCTACTTATATCTGCTAGTGTAACAGAGTATATACCTAACTATAACTACTAGTATAACATAGTCTATACCTACCTATATCTACTATTATAACATAATCTATACCTACCTATAACTGCTAGTATAACATTGTCTATACCTACCTATAACTGCTAGTATATCAGACTCTATACCTACCTATAACTGCTAGCATAGCAAAATCTACACCTACCTATAACTGCTAGTATAACATAGAATATACCTACCTATAACTGCTAGCATAGCAGAGTATATACCTACCTATAACTGATAGTATAACCGAATCTATACCTACCTATAACTACTAGTATAACAGAGTCTATATCTACCTATAACTGCTAGTAAAACAGAGTATATACCTACCTATAACAGCTTGTATAACAGAGTATATACCTACCTATAACTGCTAGTATGACAGAGTATATAACTACTTATAACTGCTAGTATAACATACTCCATACCTACCTATAACTGCTAGTTTAACAGAGTATATACCTACCTATAACTGCTAGTATGACAGCGTATATACCTACTTATAACTGCTAGTATAACATACTCTATACCTACCTATAACTGCTAGTGTAACATAGTATATACCTACCTATAACTGCTAGTATAACAGAGTCTATACCTACCTATAACTGCTAGTATAATATAGTCTATATCTACATATAACTACTAGTATAACATAGTCTATACCTACCTATAACTGCTAGAATAACATACTCTATACTTACCTATAACTGCTAGTATAACAGAGTATATACCTACCTATAACTGCTAGTATGACAGAGTATATACCTACTTATAACTGCTAGCATAACATTCTCTATACCTACCTATAACTGCTAGTATAACAGAGTCTATACCTAGCTATAACAGCTAGTGTAACAGAGTATATAGCTACCTATGTTTGCTAGTATAACATAGTCTATACCTACCTATAACAGCTAGTATAACATAGTCTATACCTACCTATAACTGCTAGTATAACATAGTCTATACCTACCTATAACAGCTTTTATAACAGAGTATATACCTACCTATAACTGCTAGTATGACATACTCTATACCTACCTATAACTGCTAGTATAACAGAGTATATACATACATATAACTGTTAGTATGACAGCGTATATACCTACTTATAACTGCTAGTATAACATACTCTATACCTACCTATAACTGGTAGTATAACAGAGTATATATCTACCTATAACTGCTAGTATAACAGAGTGTATACCTACATATAACTGCTAGTACAACAGAGTATATACCTACCTATAACTCCTAGTATAACATAGTATATACCTACCTATTACTGTTAGTGTAACAGGGTATATACCTACCTATAACTTCTAGTATAACATAATCTATACCTACCTATAACTTCTAGTATAACATAGTATATACCTAGCTATAACTGCTAGTATAACATAATCTGTACCTACATATAATTGCTAGTATAACATAGTCTATACCTACCTATAACTGCTAGTATAACATAGTCTATACCTATATATAACTGCTAGTATAACAGAGTATATACCTACTTATATCTGCTAGAGTAACATAATATATACCTACCTATAACTGCTAGTATAACATAGTCTATATCTACATATAACTACTAGTATAACATAGTCTATACCTACCTATATCTACTAGTATAACATAATCTATACCTACCTATAACTGCTAGTATAACATTGTCTATACCTACCTATAACTGCTAGTATATCATACTCTATACCTACCTATAACTGCTAGTATAACAACATCCATACCTACCTATAACTGCTAGTACAACATAGTATATACCTACCTATAACTGCTAGCATAGCAGAGTATATTACTACCTATAACTGCTAGTATAACTGAATCTATACCTACCTATAACTGCTAGTATAACAGAGTCTATATCTACCTATAACTACTAGTATAACATAGTATATACCTACCTATAACTGCTCGTATAACATAGTCTATACCTACCTATAAATGCTATCATAACCGAATCTATACCTACCTATACTTTCTAGTATAACATACTCTATACCTACCCATAACTGCTAGTATAACAGAGTATATACGTATCTATAACTGCTAGTATAACATTTTCTATACCTACCTATAACTGCTAGTATATCAGACTCTATACCTACCTATAACTGCTAGTATAACAAAATATATACCTACCTATAACTGCTAGTATAACATAGTATATACCTACCTATAACTGCTAGCATAGCAGAGTATATACCTACCTATAACTGCTAGTATAACCGAATCTTTCCCTACCTATAACTGCTAGTATAACAGAGTATATATCTACCTATAACTACTAGTATAACATAGTATATACCTACCTAGCTCGTATAACATAGTCTATACCTACATATAACTGCTAGCATAACCGAATATATACCTACCTATAATTGCTAGTATAACATACTCTATAGCTACCTATAACTGCTAGTATAACAGAGTATATACATATCTATAAGTTCTAGTATAACAGAGTATATACCTACCTATAACTGTTAGCATAGCATAGTATATACCTACCTATAACTGCTAGTATAACCGAATCTATACATACCTATAACTACTAGTATAACATAGTCCATACCTACCTATAGCTGCTAGTATAACATAGACTATACCTACCTATAACCGCTATTATAACATAGTATATAGCTACCTATAACTGCTAGTATGACAGAGTATATAACTACTTATAAATGCTAGTATAACATACTCCATACCTTCCTATAACTGCTAGTTTAACAGAGTATATAGCTACCTATAACTGCTAGTATGACAGCGTAAATACCTACTTTTAACTGCTAGTATAACAGAGTCTATACCTACCTATAACTGCTAGTATAATATAGCATATATCTACATATAACTACTAGTATAACATAGTCTATACCTACCTATAACCGCTATTATAACATAGTATATACCTACCTATAACTGCTAGTAAAACAGAGTATATACCTACATATAACTGCTAGTACAACAGAGTATATACATACATCTAACCGCTGGTATAACATAGTCTATACCTACCTATAACTGCTAGTGTAACAGAGTATATAGCTATCTATATCTGCTAGTATAACAGAGTCTATACCTACCTATAACAGCTAGCATAACATAGTATATACCTACATATAACTGCTAGTATAACATAGTCAATATCTACCTATAACTGCTAGTATAAAAGACTATATGCCTACCTATAACTGCTTTATAATTGCTAGTATAGCTGAGTATATACCTACCTATAACTGCTGGTATAACATAGTCTATACCTACCTATAACTGCTAGTATAACATAGTATATACTTACCTCTAACTGCTAGTATGACATAGTCTATACATATCTATAACTGCTAGTATAACAGAGTATATAGCTACCTATATCTGCTAGTATAACGGAGTCAATACCTACCTTTAACCGCTAGTATAACAGAGTCTATAACCTCCTATTACTGCTAGTACAACAGAGTCTATACCTACCAATAATAGCTAGTATAACAGAGTATATACCTACCTATAACTGCTAGTATGACAGAGTATATACCTACTTATAACTGCTAGCATAACATTCTCTATACCTACCTATAACTGCTAGTATAACATAGTATATACCTACCTATAACTGCTAGTATAATATAGCATATATCTACATATAACTACTAGTATAACATAGTCTATACCTACCTATAACTGCTAGTATAACATACTCTATACTTACCTATAACTGCTAGTATAACAGAGTATATACCTACCTATAACTGCTAGTACAACAGAGTATATACATACATCTAACCGCTGGTATAACATTGTCTATACCTACCTATAACTGCTAGTATAACATAATATATACCTACCTATAACTGCTAGTATAACAGAGTATATACCTACATATAACTGCTAGTACAACAGAGTATATACATACATCTAACCGCTGGTATAACATAGTCTATACCTACCTATAACTGCTAGTGTAACAGAGTATATAGCTATCTATATCTGCTAGTATAACAGAGTCTATACCTACCTATAACAGCTAGCATAACATAGTATATACCTACATATAACTGCTAGTATAACATAGTCAATACCTACCTATAACTGCTAGAATAAAAGACTATATGCCTACCTATAACTGCTGGTATAACATAGTCTATACCTACCTATAACTGCTAGTATAACATAGTATATACTTACCTCTAACTGCTAGTATGACATAGTCTATACATATCTATAACTGCTAGTATAACAGAGTATATAGCAACCTATATCAGCTAGTATAACGTAGTCAATACCTACCTATAATCGCTAGTATAACATAGTCTATAATCCTCCTATTACTGCTAGTATAACAGAGTCTATACCTACCAATAATAGCTAGTATAACAGAGTATATACCTACCTATAACTGCTAATATGACAGAGTATATACCTACTTATAACTGCTAGCATAAGAT
Source organism: Archivesica marissinica (assembly GCA_014843695.1). NCBI lineage: Eukaryota > Metazoa > Mollusca > Bivalvia > Venerida > Vesicomyidae > Archivesica > Archivesica marissinica. The sequence goes on along the minus strand of CM026388.1, from coordinate 947,584 downwards.
TCTCTATACCTACCTATAACTGCTAGTATAACAGAGTCTATACCTAGCTATAACTGCTAGTGTAACAGAGTATATAGCTACCTATATCTGCTAGTATAACATAGTCTATACCTACCTATAACAGCTAGTATAACATAGTCTATACCTACATATAACTGCTAGTATAACAGAGTATACAGCTACCTATAACTGCTAGTGTAACATAGTCTATACCTACCTATAACTGCTAGTATAACATAGTCTATACCTACCTATAACAGCTTGTATAACAGAGTATATACCTACCTATAACTGCTAGTATGACAGAGTATATAACTACTTATAACTGCTAGTATAACATACTCTATACCTACCTATAACTGCTAGTATAACAGAGTATATACATACCTATAACTGCTAGTATGACAGCGTATATACCTACTTATAACTGCTAGTATAACATACTCTATACCTACCTATAACTGGTAGTATAACAGAGTATATACCTACCTATAACTGCTAGTATAACAGAGTATATACCTACCTATAACTGCTAGTACAACAGAGTATATACCTACCTATAACTCCTAGTATAACATAGTATATACCTACCTATTACTGTTAGTGTAACAGGGTATATACCTACCTATAACTTCTAGTATAACATAATCTATACCTACCTATAACCGCTATTATAACATAGTATATACCTACCTATAACTGCTAGTAAAACAGAGTATATACCTACCTATAACAGCTTGTATAACAGAGTATATACCTACCTATAACTGCTAGTATGACAGAGTATATAACTACTTATAACTGCTAGTATAACATACTCCATACCTTCCTATAACTGCTAGTTTAACAGAGTATATACCTACCTATAACTGCTAGTATGACAGCGTAAATACCTACTTTTAACTGCTAGTATAACATACTCTATACCTACCTATAACTGCTAGTATAACATAGTATATACCTACCTATAACTGCTAGTATAACAGAGTCTATACCTACCTATAACTGCTAGTATATTATAGCATATATATACATATAACTACTAGTATAACATAGTCTATACCTACCTGTAACTGCTAGTATAACATACTCTATACTTACCTATAACTGCTAGTACAACAGAGTATATACATACATCTAACCGCTGGTATACCATTGTCTATACCTACCTATAACTGCTAGTATAACATACTATATACCTACCTATAACTGCTAGTATAACAGAGTATATACCTACATATAACTGCTAGTACAACATAGTATATACATACATCTAACCGCTGGTATAACATAGTCTATACCTACCTATAACTGCTAGTGTAACAGAGTATATAGCTATCTATATCTGCTAGTATAACAGAGTCTATACCTACCTATAACAGCTAGCATAACATAGTATATACCTACATATAACTGCTAGTATAACATAGTCAATACCTACCTATAACTGCTAGTATAAAAGACTATATGCCTACCTATAACTGCTATATAATTGCTAGTATAGCTGAGTATATACCTACCTATAACTGCTGGTATAACATAGTCTATACCTACCTATAACTGCTAGTATAACATAGTATATACTTACCTCTAACTGCTAGTATGACATAGTCTATACATATCTATAACTGCTAGTATGACAGAGTTATACCTACCTATAACTGCTAGTATAATATAGCATATATATACATATAACTACTAGTATAACATAGTCTATACCTAACTATAACTGCTAGTATAACATACTCTATACTTACATAACTGCTAGTACAACAGAGTATATACATACATCTAACCGCTGGTATAACATTGTCTATACTTACCTATAACTGCTAGTATAACATACTATATACCTACCTATAACTGCTAGTATAACAGAGTATATACCTACATATAACTGCTAGTACAACATAGTATATACATACATCTAACCGCTGGTATAACATAGTCTATACCTACCTATAACTGCTAGTGTAACAGAGTATATAGCTATCTATATCTGCTAGTATAACAGAGTCTATACCTACCTATAACAGCTAGCATAACATAGTATATACCTACATATAACTGCTAGTATAACATAGTCAATACCTACCTATAACTGCTAGTATAAAAGACTATATGCCTACCTATAACTGCTATATAATTGCTAGTATAGCTGAGTATATACCTACCTATAACTGCTGGTATAACATAGTCTATACCTACCTATAACTGCTAGTATAACATAGTATATTCTTACCTCTAACTGCTAGTATGACATAGTCTATACATATCTATAACTGCTAGTATAACAGAGTTTATAGCTACCTATATCTGCTAGTATAACGGAGTCAATACCTACCTATAACCGCTAGTATAACAGAGTCTATAACCTCCTATTACTGCTAGTACAACAGAGTCTATACCTACCAATAATAGCTAGTATAACAGAGTATATACCTACCTATAACTGCTAGTATGACAGAGTATATACCTACTTATAACTGCTAGCATAACATTCTCTATACCTACCTATAACTGCTAGTATAACAGAGTTTATACCTAGCTATAACTGCTAGTGTAACAGAGTATATAGCTACCTATATCTGCTAGTATAACATAGTCTATACCTACCTATAACAGCTAGTATAACATAGTCTATACATACATATAACTGCTAGTATAACAGAGTATACAGCTACTTATAACTGCTAGTGTAACATAGTCTATACCTACCTATAACTGCTAGTATAACATAGTATATACCTACCTATAACAGCTTGTATAACAGAGTATATACCTACCTATAACTGCTAGTATGACAGAGTATATAACTACTTATAAATGCTAGTATAACATACTCTATACCTACCTATAACTGCTAGTATAACAGAGTATATACATACCTATAACTGTTAGTATGACAGCGTATATACCTACTTATAACTGCTAGTATAACATACTCTATACCTACCTATAACTGGTAGTATAACAGAGTATATACCTACCTATAACTGCTAGTACAACAGAGTATATACCTACCTATAACTCCTAGTATAACATAGTATATACCTACCTATTACTGTTAGTGTAACAGGGTATATACCTACCTATAACTTCTAGTATAACATAATCTATACCTACCTATAACTTCTAGTATAACATAGTATATACCTAGCTATAACTGCTAGTATAACATAATCTGTACCTACATATAATTGCTAGTATAACATAGTCTATACCTACCTATAACTGCTAGTATAACAGAGTATATACCTACCTATAACTGCTAGTATAACAGAGTCTATACCTACCTATAACTGCTAGTATAATATAGTCTATATCTACATATAACTACTAGTATAACATAGTCTATACCTACCTATAACTGCTAGTATAACATACTCTATACCTACCTATAACTGCTAGTATAACATAGTATATACCTACCTATAACTGCTAGTACAACAGAGTATATACATACATCTAACCGCTGGTATAACAGTGTCTATACCTACCTATAACTGCTAGTATAACATACTATATACCTACCTATAACTGCTAGTATATACATACTTATAACTGCTAGTATAACATACTCTATACCTACCTATAACTGCTAGTATAACATAGTATATACCTACCTATAACTGCTAGTATAACAGAGTCTATACCTACCTATAACTGCTAGTATAATATAGTCTATATCTACATATAACTACTAGTATAACATAGTCTATACCTAACTATAACTGCTAGTATAACATAGTCTATATCTACCTATAACTGCTAGTATAACATAGATAGATAGATACTTTTATTTCCTCCATTGCTGAAGAGCATAACATATTTACACATCATATTAATATATATGTACAAAAAGTATAATATCAATGCACAAATAACAGGGTTAAATGTCAGTTGAATAATCGCAGCACATATAACCTTGTATTTAGTCAATTGGCTTCGACTATGGACGAATACATAATTAGCAATATATAACAGTTATGATGTCCGAACATAACAATGTGCACCAGTAAAACATAGAATCAGTTTGCTTTCAACTACCCGGAAAACATTCTACATATTAGCTTCAATAGCAACAAGTTCCTTGGAACAAGATTATCATCTACCTGTAATGCTAACGATAGTAATGCATTGCACTGGTCCATTGGTGATAAATGCATGAATTCTATATAATCTTTAGTACTAACAATGTCAGCTAAAATGTTCAACACTTTACACCTTATGTGATCAATTGCATGGCAATAACACATTATATGTTCACCATTGTTGACAGCCAATAGCGAGCATTTGTAACATGTACTTAAGAATTGTCTCGATACCAATTGACCCACGACTGACGCCGCTATTTTACACAGGGGAAGTAACTCATGCCTCATTCTACACGCCGACCAGAGTACACATGGGCTGTCCGATTTAATAATGGGCGGTATGGTTAATTGTGCTTGAATTCTGACGAACCGTTCTTGCTTGTTAGCTGCTGATACACTCTTCTTGAGTACACTTTTCCAAGTTAATTTTGCAGGGAAATATCCCGTTGTGATATAACATTCAAGGAAATGTAACAACCTGTACTTTCCAAGCAATCTATATATATCCTGCATGAATCCCGAATACTGTCTATCATGATTAATATATCGTACTAGTCTATGTGTAAATAGTTGCTTGGCTAATAGATTGCATGGTAATCTACACAATTGACCAAAGAAAATTAGTTTTCGCAAATCAACGATTCCTTCAATGCAGTCGATGTTGAGCGTACACAATGCATAGTCAGTGTTCGTATATTTATTGAAGCCTTGTGTTAATTTCACACAGAAACGGTGAGCTGTTTCTAATCTAGATAAGTCGGGTAGTATAACAGAGTATATACCTACCTGTAACTGCTAGTACAACAGAGTATATACATACATCTAACCACTGGTATAACATAGTTTATACATACCTATAACTGCTAGTGTAACAGAGTATATAGCTACCTACATCTGCTAGTATAACAGAGTCAATACCTACCTATAGCCGCTAGTATAACAGAGTATATAGCTACCTATATCTGCTAGTATAACAGACTCAATACCTACCTATAACCGCTATTATAACAGAGTCTATACCTGCATATAACAGCTAGTATAACATAGTCTATACCTACATATAACTGCTAGTATAACAGTGTATATAGCTACCTATATCTGCTAGTATAACATACTCAATACCTACCTATAACCGCTAGTATAACAGAGTATATACATACCTATAACTTAGTATACAGGTTTATACTATAACTGCTAGTATAACATACTCTATACCTATCTATAACTGCTAGTATAACAGAGTATATACCTACCTATAACTGCTAGTATGACAGAGTATATAACTACTTATAACTGCTAGTAAAACATACTCCATACCTACCTATAACTGCTAGTAAAACAGAGTATATACATACCTATAACCACTAGTATAACAGAGTATATACTTACCTATAACTGCTAGTATAACAGAGTCTATATCTACCTATAACTACTAGTATAACATAGTCTATACCTACATATAACTGCTAGTATAACAGAGTATACAGCTACTTATAACTGCTAGTGTAACATAGTCTATACCTACCTATAACTGCTAGTATAACATAGTATATACCTACCTATAACAGCTTGTATAACAGAGTATATACCTACCTATAACTGCTAGTATGACAGAGTATATAACTACTTATAAATGCTAGTATAACATACTCTATACCTACCTATAACTGCTAGTATAACAGAGTATATACATACCTATAACTGTTAGTATGACAGCGTATATACCTACTTATAACTGCTAGTATAACATACTATATACCTACCTATAACTGCTAGTATAACAGAGTATATACCTACCTATAACTCCTAGTATAACATAGTATATACCTACCTATTACTGTTAGTGTAACAGGGTATATACCTACCTATAACTTCTAGTATAACATAATCTATACCTACCTATAACTTCTAGTATAACATAGTATATACCTAGCTATAACTGCTAGTATAACATAATCTGTACCTACATATAATTGCTAGTATAACATAGTCTATACCTACCTATAACTGCTAGTATAACAGAGTATATACCTACCTATAACTGCTAGTATAACAGAGTCTATACCTACCTATAACTGCTAGTATAATATAGTCTATATCTACATATAACTACTAGTATAACATAGTCTATACCTACCTATAACTGCTAGTATAACATACTCTATACCTACCTATAACTGCTAGTATAACATAGTATATACCTACCTATAACTGCTAGTACAACAGAGTATATACATACATCTAACCGCTGGTATAACAGTGTCTATACCTACCTATAACTGCTAGTATAACATACTATATACCTACCTATAACTGCTAGTATATACATACTTATAACTGCTAGTATAACATACTCTATACCTACCTACATCTGCTAGTATAACAGAGTCAATACCTACCTATAGCCGCTAGTATAACAGAGTATATAGCTACCTATATCTGCTAGTATAACAGACTCAATACCTACCTATAACCGCTATTATAACAGAGTCTATACCTGCATATAACAGCTAGTATAACATAGTCTATACCTACATATAACTGCTAGTATAACAGTGTATATAGCTACCTATATCTGCTAGTATAACATACTCAATACCTACCTATAACCGCTTGTAAAACAGAGTATATACCTACCTATAACTGCTAGTATGACAGAGTATATAACTACTTATAACTGCTAGTAAAACATACTCCATACCTACCTATAACTGCTAGTATAACAGAGTATATACATACCTATAACCACTAGTATAACAGAGTATATACTTACCTATAACTGCTAGTATAACAGAGTCTATATCTACCTATAACTACTAGTATAACATAGTCTATACCTACATATAACTGCTAGTATAACAGAGTATACAGCTACTTATAACTGCTAGTATAACATAGTCTATACCTACCTATAACTGCTAGTATAACATAGTATATACCTACCTATAACTGCTAGTATAACAGAGTATATACCTACCTATAACTGCTAGTATGACAGAGTATATACTACTATAACTGCTAGTATAACAACCTATACCTACCTATAACTGCTAGTATAACATAGTATATACATACCTATAACTGTTAGTATGACAGCGTATATACCTACTTATAACTGCTAGTATAACATACTCTATACCTACCTATAACTGCTAGTATAACAGAGTATATACCTACCTATAACTGCTAGTATAACAGAGTATATACCTACCTATAACTGCTAGTATAACAGAGTATATACCTACCTATAACTGCTAGTATAACATAGTATATACCTACCTATAACTGCTAGTATAACAGAGTATATACCTACCTATAACTGCTAGTATAACATAGTCTATACCTACCTATAACTGCTAGTATAACATAGTATATACCTACCTATAACTGCTAGTATAACATAGTCTATACCTACCTATAACTGCTAGTATAACATAGTATATACCTACCTATAACTGCTAGTATAACAGAGTCTATACCTACCTATAACTGCTAGTATAACATAGTCTATACCTACCTATAACTGCTAGTATAACATAGTATATACCTACCTATAACTGCTAGTATAACATACTCTATACCTACCTATAACTGCTAGTATAACAGAGTATATACCTACCTATAACTGCTAGTATAACAGAGTATATACCTACCTATAACTGCTAGTATAACAGAGTCTATACCTACTATACTGCTAGTATAACATCTATATACCTACCTATAACTGCTAGTATATACATACTTATAACTGCTGTATAACATAGTCTATACCTACCTACATCTGCTAGTATAACAGAGTCAATACCTACCTATAGCCCTAGTATAACAGAGTATATAGCTACCTATATCTGCTAGTATAACAGACTCTATACCTACCTATAACCGCTATTATAACAGAGTCTATACCTGCATATAACAGCTAGTATAACATAGTCTATACCTACATATAACTGCTAGTATGACAGCGTATATACCTACCTATAACTGCTAGTATAACATAGTCTATACCTATATATAACTGCTAGTATAACATAGTATATACCTACTTATATCTGCTAGTGTAACAGAGTATATAACTACCTATAACTGCTGGTATAACATAGTCTATATCTACCTATAACTACTAGTATAACATAGTCTATACCTACCTATATCTACTAGTATAACATAATCTATAGCTACCTATAACTGCTAGTATAACATTGTCTATACCTACCTATAACTGCTAGTATATCAGACTCTATACCTACCTATAACTGCTAGTATAACATAGTATAAACCTACCTATAACTGCTAGCATAGCAGAGTATATACCTACCTATAACTGCTAGTATAACAGAATCTATACCTACCTATAATTGCTAGTATAACATACTCTATACCTACCTATAACTGCTAGTATAACAGAGTATATACATATCTATAACTTCTAGTATAACAGAGTATATACCTACCTATAATTGCTAGTATAGCAGAGTATATACCTACCTATAACTGCTAGTATAACATAGTCTATACCTATATATAACTGCTAGTATAACATAGTATATACCTACTTATATCTGCTAGTGTAACAGAGTATATAACTACCTATAACTGCTGGTATAACATAGTCTATATCTACCTATAACTACTAGTATAACATAGTCTATACCTACCTATATCTACTAGTATAACATAATCTATAGCTACCTATAACTGCTAGTATAACATTGTCTATACCTACCTATAACTGCTAGTATATCAGACTCTATACCTACCTATAACTGCTAGTATAACAAAATCTATACCTACCTATAACTGCTAGTATAACATAGTATATACCTACCTATAACTGCTAGCATAGCAGAGTATATACCTACCTATAACTGCTAGTATAACCGAATCTATACCTACCTATAACTGCTAGTATAACAGAGTCTATATCTACCTATAACTATTAGTATAACATAGTATATACCTACCTATAACTGATCGTATAACATAGTCTATACCTACCTATAACTTCTAGCATAACAGAATCTATACCTACCTATAATTGCTAGTATAACATACTCTATACCTACCTATAACTGCTAGTATAACAGAGTATATACATATCTATAACTTCTAGTATAACAGAGTATATACCTACCTATAATTGCTAGTATAGCAGAGTATATACCTACCTATAACTGCTAGTATAACATAGTTTATACCTATATATAACTGCTAGTATAACATAGTATATACCTACCTATAACTGCTAGTATAACAGAGTCTATACCTACCTATAACTGCTAGTATAACAGAGTCATTGTATATACATATCTATAACTGCGGGTATAACAGAGTATATACCTACGTATAACTGCTAGTATAACAGTGTCTATAACTACCTATTACTGCTAGTATAACATACTCTATACCTACCTATAACTGCTAGCATAACAGAGTATATACCTACCTATAACTGCTAGTATAACAGAGTATATACCTACCTATAACCGCTAGTATAACATAGTCTATACCTACCAATAACTGCTAGTATAACATAGTTTATACCTACCTATAACCTCTATTATAACATAGTCTATACCTACCTATAACTGCTAGTATAACATAGTTTATACCTATATATAACTGCTAGTATAACATAGTATACACCTACCTATAACTGCTAGTATAACAGAGTCTATACCTACCTATAACAGTATAACAGTGTCTATAACTACCTATTACTGCTAGTATAACATACTCTATACCTACCTATAACTGCTAGCATAACATACTCTATACCTACCTATAACTGCTAGCATAACAGAGTATATTCCTACCTATAACTGCTAGTATAGCAGAGTATATACCTACCTATAACTGCTAGTATAACATAGTTTATACCTACCTATAACCTCTATTATAACATAGTCTATACATACCTATAACTGCTAGTATAACATTGTTTATACCTACATATAACTGCTAGGATAGCAGAGTATATATATAACTATAACTGCTAGTATAACCGAATCTATACCTACCTATAACTGCTAGTATAACAGAGTATATACCTACCTATAACTGCTAGTATGACAGCGTATATACCTACTTATAACTGCTAGTATAACATACTCTATACCTACCTATAACTGGTAGTATAACAGAGTATATACCTACCTATAACTGCTAGTATAACAGAGTATATACCTACCTATAACTGCTAGTACAACATAGTATATACTACCTATAACTCCTAGTATAACATAGTATATACCTACATATTACTGTTAGTGTAACCGGGTATATACCTACCTATAAATGCTAGTATAACATAATCTATACCTACCTATAACTTCTAGTATAACATAGTATATACCTAGCTATAACAGCTAGTATAACATAGTCTATACCTACGTATAACTGCTAGTATGACATAGTCTATACATATCTATAACTGCTAGTATAACAGAGTATATACCAACCTATAACTGCTAGTTTAACATAGTCAATACCTACCTATTACTGCTAGTATAACATAATATATACCTACCTATTACTGCTAGTATAACAGACTCTATATCTACCTATAACTGCTAGTATAACATACTCTATACCTACCTATAACTTATAGTATAACAGAGTATATACCTACCTATAACTGCTAGTATAGCAGAGTATATAACTACCTATAACAGCTAGTATAACATAGTCTATACCTACCTATAACTGCTAGTAAAACAGAGTATATACCTACCTATAACTGCTAGTATAACAGAGTATATACCTGCCTATAACTGCTAGTATAACAGAGTCTATACCTTCCTATTGCTGCTAGTATAACAGACTCTATACCTACCTATAACTGCTAGTATAACAGAGTATATACCTACCTATAACTGCTAGAATAACAAAGTATATACCTACATATAATCGCTAGTATAACATAGTCCATACCTACCTATAAGCGCTAGTATAACATAGTCTATATCTACCCATAAGTGCTAGTATAACATAGTATAGAGTTACCTTAAACCTCTATTATAACATAGTCTATACCTACCTATAACTGCTAGTATAACATAGTCTATACCTATATATAACTGATAGTATAACAGAGGATATACCTACCTATAACTGCTAGTATAACATAGTCTATACCTACCTATTACTGCTAGTATAACAGACTCTATACCTACCTATAACTCCTAGCATAACAGAGTATATACCAACCTATAACTGCTAGTATAACAGAGTATATACCTACCTCTAACCGCTGGTTTAACATCGTTTATACCTACCTATAACTGCTAGTATAACATTGTCTATACCTACATATAACTGCTAGTAAAACATAGTCTATACCTACCTATAACCGCTAGTATAACATAGTCTATACATATCTATAACTGCTAGTATAACAGAGTATATACCTACCTATAACTGCTAGTATAACAGAGTCTATACCTACCTATTACTGCTAGTATAACATATTTCAATACCTACCTATAACCTCTATTATTACATAGTCAATACTTACCTATAACTGCTAGTAAAATAGAGTCAATACCTACCTATAACTGCTAGTATAACATAGTGTATACATATCAATAACTGCTAGTATAACAGAGTATATAGCTACCTATAACTGCTAGTATAACATAGTCTATACCTACCTATTACTGCTAGTATAACAGAATCGATACATACCTATATCTGCTAGTATAATAGAGTATATACCTACCTATAACTGCTAGCATAGCAGCGTATATACCTACCTATAACCGCTAGTATAACATAGTCTATACTTACCCATAACTGCTAGTATAACATAGTCTATACCTACATAAACATCTATTATAACATAGTCTATACTTAGCTATAACTGCTAGTATAACATAGTCTATACCTATATATAACTGCTAGTATAACAGAGTATATACCTACCTATATCTGCTAGTATAAAAGAGTCAATACCTACCTATAACTGCTAGTATAACATAGTATATACCTACCTATAACCGCTAGTATAACATATTCCATACATACCCATAACTGCTAGAATAACATAGTCTATACCTACTTAAAACCTCTATTATAACATAGTCTATACCTACCTATAACTGCTAGTATAACATAGTCTATACCTATATATAACTGCTATTGTAACAGAGTATATACCTACCTATATCTGCTAGTATAACAGAGTCTATACCTACCTATAACTGCTAGTACAACATACTCTACATCTAACTATTACCGCTATTTTAACATAGTCTATACCTACCTATAACTGCTAGTATAACATAGTCTATACCTACCTATAACTGCTAGTATAACATAATATATACCTACCTATAACTGCTAGTATAACATAGTCTATACCTATCTATAACTGCTAGTATATACAGAGTATAAACCTACCTATATCTGCTAGTATAACAGAGTATATACCTACCTATAACTGCAAGTATATCAGACTCTATACCTACCTACGACTGCAAGAATAACAGAGTATATATCTAACTATTACCGCTATTTTAATATAGTCTATACCTACCTATAACTGCTAGTATAACATAGTCTATACCTACCAATAACTGCTAGTATAAAAGAATATATACCTACCTATAACTGCTAGTATAACATAGTCTATACCTATATATAACTACTAATATATACAGAGTATATACCTACCTATATCTGCTAGTATAACAGAGTATATACCTACCTATAACTGCAAGTATATCAGACTCTATACCTACCTACAACTGCTAGTATAACAGAGTATATACCTACCTATAACTGCTTGAAAAACAAAGTATATACCTACCTATAATCGCTAGTATAACATAGTCCATACCTACCTATAAGCGCTAGTATAACATAGTCTATATCTACCCATAAATGCTAGTATAACAGAGTATAGAGTTACCTTAAACCTCTATTATAACATAGTCTATACCTACCTATAACTGCTAGTATAACATAGTCTATACCTATATATAACTGATAGTATAACAGAGGATATACCTACCTATAACTGCTAGTATAACATAGTCAATACCTACATATTACTGCTAGTATAACAGACTCTATACCTACCTATAACTGCTAGCATAACAGAGTATATACCAACCTATAACTGCTAGTATAACAGAGTATATACCTACCTCTAACCGCTGGTATAACATCGTTTATACCTACCTATAACCGCTAGTATAACATAGTCTATACATATCTATAACTGCTAGTATAACAGAGTATATACCTACCTATAACTGCTAGTATAACAGAGTCTATACCTACCTATTACTGCTAGTATAACATATTTCAATACCTACCTATAACCTGTATTATTACATAGTCAATACCTACCTATAACTGCTAGTATAACATAGTCTATACCTACCTATAACTGCTAGTAAAACAGAGTCTATACCTACCTATAACTGCTAGTATAACATAGTGTATACATATCAATAACTGCTAGTATAACAGAGTATATAGCTACCTATAACTGCTAGTATAACATAGTCTATACCTACCTATTACTGCTAGTATAACAGAATCGATACATACCTATAACTGCTAGTATAATAGAGTATATACCTACCTATAACTGCTAGCATAGCAGCGTATATACCTACCTATAACCGCTAGTATAACATAGTCTATACTTACCCATAACTGCTAGTATAACATAGTCTATACCTACATAAACATCTATTATAACATAGTCTATACTTAGCTATAACTGCTAGTATAACATAGTCTATACCTATATATAACTGCTAGTATAACAGAGTATATCCTCTATATGCTAGTATAAAGAGTCATACCACCTATAACTGCTAGTATAACATGTTATACCTACCTATAACCGCTAGTATAACATTTTTGTGTACATAGTTATACCTACCTATAACCTCTAGTATAACATAGTCTATACCTACCTATAACTGCTAGTATAACATAGTATATACCTGTATAGAACTGCTATTGTAACATAGTATATACCTACCTATATCTGCTAGTATAACAGAGTCTATACCTACCTATAACTGCTAGTACAACATACTCTACATCTAACTATTACCGCTATTTTAACATAGTCTATACCTACCTATAACTGCTAGTATAACATAGTCTATACCTACCTATAACTGCTAGTATAAAATAATATATACCTACCTATAACTGCTAGTATAACATAGTCTATACCTATCTATAACTGCTAGTATATACAGAGTATAAACCTACCTACAACTGCTATCATATCAGAGTATATACCTACCTATAACTGCTAGTATAACAGAGTATATACCTACCTATAACTGCTTGAAAAACAAAGTATATACCTACCTATAATCGCTAGTATAACATAGTCCATACCTACCTATAAGCGCTAGTATAACATAGTCTATATCTACCCATAAATGCTAGTATAACATAGTCTATACCTACATATTACTGCTAGTATAAGATAATTTATACATACCTATAACTGCTAGTATAACATAGTCTATACTTACCCATAACTGCTAGAATAACATAGTCTATACCTACTTAAAACCTCTATTATAACATAGTATATACCTACCTATAACTGCTAGTATAACATAGTCTATACCTATATATAACTGCTAGTATAACAGAGTATATACCTACCTATATCTGCTAGTATAACAGAGTCTATACCTACCTATAACTGCTAGTACAACATACTCTACACCTAACTATTACCGCTATTTTAACATAGTCTATACCTACCTATAACTGCTAGTATAACATAGTCTATACCTACCTATAACTGCTAGTATAACATAGTCTATACCTATCTATAACTGCTAGTATATACAGAGTATAAACCTACCTATATCTGCTAGTATAACAGAGTATATACCTACCTATAACTGCAAGTATATCAGACTCTATACCTACCTACAACTGCAAGAATAACAGAGTATATACCTAACTATTACCGCTATTTTAATATAGTCTATACCTACCTATAACTGCTAGTATAACATAGTCTATACCTACCTATAACTGCTAGTATAAAAGAATATATACCTACCTATAACTGCTAGTATAACATAGTCTATACCTATATATAACTACTAATATATACAGAGTATATACCTACCTATATCTGCTAGTATAACAGAGTATATACCTACCTATAACTGCAAGTATATCAGACTCTATACCTACCTACAACTGCTATCATAGCAGAGTATATACCTACCTATAACTGCTAGTATAACAGAGTATATACCTACCTATAACTGCTTGAATAACAAAGTATATACCTACCTATAATCGCTAGTATAACATAGTCAATACCTACCTATAAGCGCTAGTATAACATAGTCTATATCTACCCATAAGTGCTAGTATAACAGAGTATAGAGTTACCTTAAACCTCTATTATAACATAGTCTATACCTACCTATAACTGCTAGTATAACATAGTCAATACCTACATATTACTGCTAGTATAACAGACTCTATACCTACCTATAACTGCTAGCATAACAGAGTATATACCAACCTATAACTGCTAGTATAACAGAGTATATACCTACCTCTAACCGCTGGTATAACATCGTTTATACCTACCTATTACCGCTAGTATAACATAGTCTATACATATCTATAACTGCTAGTATAACAGAGTATATACCTACCTATAACTGCTAGTATAACAGAGTCTATACCTACCTATTACTGCTAGTATAACATATTTCAATACCTACCTATAACCTGTAATATTACATAGTCAATACCTACCTATAACTGCTAGTATAACATAGTCTATAACTACCTATAACTGCTAGTAAAACAGAGTATATACCTACCTATAACTGCTAGTATAACATAGTATATACATATCAATAACTGCTAGTATAACAGAGTATATAACTACCTATAACTGCTAGTATAACAGAGTCTATACCTACATATTACTGCTAGTATAAGATAATTTATACATACCTATAACTGCTAGTATAACATAGTCTATACTTACCCATAACTGCTAGAATAACATAGTATATACCTACTTAAAACCTCTATTATAACATAGTCTATACCTACCTATAACTGCTAGTATAACATAGTCTATACCTATATATAACTGCTAGTATAACAGAGTATATACCTACTTATATCTGCTAGTATAACAGAGTATATACCTACCTATAACTGCTAGTACAACATACTATACACCTAACTATTACCGCTATTTTAACATAGTCTATACCTACCTATAACTGCTAGTATAACATAGTCTATACCTACCTATAACTGCTAGTATAACATAGTCTATACCTATCTATAACTGCTAGTATATACAGAGTATAAACCTACCTATATCTGCTAGTATAACAGAGTATATACCTACCTATAACTGCAAGTATATCAGACTCTATACCTACCTACAACTGCAAGAATAACAGAGTATATACCTAACTATTACCGCTATTTTAATATAGTCTATACCTACCTATAACTGCTAGTATAACATAGTCTATACCTACCTATAACTGCTAGTATAAAAGAATATATACCTACCTATAACTGCTAGTATAACATAGTCTATACCTATATATAACTACTAGTATATACAGAGTATATACCTACCTATATCTGCTAGTATAACAGAGTATATACCTACCTATAACTGCAAGTATATCAGACTCTATACCTACCTACAACTGCAAGAATAACAGAGTATATACCTAACTATTACCGCTATTTTAATATAGTCTATACCTACCTATAACTGCTAGTATAACATAGTCTATACCTACCTATAACTGCTAGTATAAAAGAATATATACCTACCTATAACTGCTAGTATAACATAGTCTATACCTATATATAACTACTAATATATACAGAGTATATACCTACCTATATCTGCTAGTATAACAGAGTATATACCTACCTATAACTGCAAGTATATCAGACTCTATACCTACCTACAACTGCTATCATATCAGAGTATATACCTACCTATAACTGCTAGTATAACAGAGTATATACCTACCTATAACTGCTTGAATAACAAAGTATATACCTACCTATAATCGCTAGTATAACATAGTCA
Organism: Archivesica marissinica; assembly: GCA_014843695.1. Lineage (NCBI taxonomy): Eukaryota > Metazoa > Mollusca > Bivalvia > Venerida > Vesicomyidae > Archivesica > Archivesica marissinica. The sequence continues at coordinate 930,394 of CM026388.1, read as the reverse complement.
ATACCTACCTATAAGCGCTAGTATAACATAGTCTATATCTACCCATAAGTGCTAAGTATACAGAGTATAGAGTTACCTTAAACCTCTATTATAACATAGTCTATACCTACCTATAACTGCTAGTATAACATAGTCAATACCTACATATACTGCTAGTATAACAGATCTATACCTACCTATAACTGCTAGTATAACAGATTATATACCAACCTATAACTGCTAGTATAACATAGTATATACCTACCTATAACGTGTGGTATAACATGCGTGTATACCTATCCATATAACCGCTAGTATAACATAGTATATACATATCTATAACTGGTAGTATAACAGAGTATATACCTACCTATAACTGCTAGTATAACAGAGTCTATACCTACCTATTACTGCTAGTATAACATATTTCAATACCTACCTATAACCTGTATTATATACATAGTCAATACCTACCTATAACTGCTAGTATAACATAGTCTATAACTACCTATAACTGCTAGTAAAACAGAGTATATACCTACCTATAACTGCTAGTATAACATAGTATATACATATCAATAACTGCTAGTATAACAGAGTATATAACTACCTATAACTGCTAGTATAACAGAGTCTATACCTACATATTACTGCTAGTATAAGATAATTTATACATACCTATAACTGCTAGTATAACATAGTCTATACTTACCCATAACTGCTAGAATAACATAGTCTATACCTACTTAAAACCTCTATTATAACATAGTCTATACCTACCTATAACTGCTAGTATAACATAGTCTATACCTATATATAACTGCTAGTATAACAGAGTATATACCTACCTATATCTGCTAGTATAACAGAGTTATACCTACCTATAACTGCTAGTACAACATACTCTACACCTAACTATTACCGCTATTTTAACATAGTCTATACCTACCTATAACTGCTAGTATAACATAGTCTATACCTACCTATAACTGCTAGTATAACATAGTCTATACCTATCTATAACTGCTAGTATATACAGAGTATAAACCTACCTATATCTGCTAGTATAACAGAGTATATACCTACCTATAACTGCAAGTATATCAGACTCTATACCTACCTACAACTGCAAGAATAACTGAGTATATACCTAACTATTACCGCTATTTTAATATAGTCTATACCTACCTATAACTGCTAGTATAACATAGTCTATACCTACCTATAACTGCTAGTATAAAAGAATATATACCTACCTATAACTGCTAGTATAACATAGTCTATACCTATATATAACTACTAGTATATACAGAGTATATACCTACCTATATCTGCTAGTATAACAGAGTATAAACCTACCTATAACTGCAAGTATATCAGACTCTATACCTACCTACAACTGCTATCATAGCAGAGTATATACCTACCTATAACTGCTAGTATAACAGAGTATATACCTACCTATAACTGCTTGAATAACAAAGTATATACCTACCTATAATCGCTAGTATAACATAGTCAATACCTACCTATAAGCGCTAGTATAACATAGTCTATATCTACCCATAAATGCTAGTATAACAGAGTATAGAGTTACCTTAAACGTCTATTATAACATAGTCTATACCTACCTGTAACTGCTAGTATAACATAGTCTATACCTATTTATAACTGATAGTATAACAGAGGATATACCTACCTATAACTGCTAGTATAACATAGTCAATACCTACATATTACTGCTAGTATAACAGACTCTATACCTAACTATAACTGCTAGCATAACAGAGTATATACCAACCTATAACTGCTAGTATAACAGAGTATATACCTACCTCTAACCGCTGGTATAACATCGTTTATACCTACCTATAACCGCTAGTATAACATAGTCTATACATATCTATAACTGCTAGTATAACAGAGTATATACCTACCTATTACTGCTAGTATAACATATTTCAATACCTACCTATAACCTGTATTATTACATTGTCAATACCTACCTATAACTGCTAGTATAACATAGTCTATACCTACCTATAACTGCTAGTAAAACAGAGTATATACCTACCTATAACTGCTAGTAAAACATAGTATATACATATCAATAACTGCTAGTATAACAGAGTATATAACTACCTATAACAGCTAGTATAACAGAGTCTATACCTATCTATAACTGCTAGTATATACAGAGTATAAACCTACCTATATCTGCTAGTATAACAGAGTATATACCTACCTATAACTGCAAGTATATCAGACTCTATACCTACCTACAACTGCAAGAATAACTGAGTATATACCTAACTATTACCGCTATTTTATTATAGTGTACACCTACCTATAACTGCTAGTATAACATAGTCTATACCTACCTATAACTGCTAGTATAAAAGAATATATACCTACCTATAACTGCTAGTATAACATAGTCTATACCTATATATAACTACTAGTATATACAGAGTATATACCTACCTATATCTGCTAGTATAACAGAGTATATACCTACCTATAACTGCAAGTATATCAGACTCTATACCTACCTACAACTGCTATCATAGCAGAGTATATACCTACCTATAACTGCTAGTATAACAGAGTATATACCTACCTATAACTGCTTGAATAACAAAGTATATACCTACCTATAATCGCTAGTATAACATAGTCAATACCTACCTATAAGCGCTAGTATAACATAGTCTATATCTACCCATAAGTGCTAGTATAACAGAGTATAGAGTTACCTTAAACGTCTATTATAACATAGTCTATACCTACCTATAACTGCTAGTATAACATAGTCTATACCTATTTATAACTGATAGTATAACAGAGGATATACCTACCTATAACTGCTAGTATAACATAGTCAATACCTACATATTACTGCTAGTATAACAGACTCTATACCTAACTATAACTGCTAGCATAACAGAGTATATACCAACCTATAACTGCTAGTATAACAGAGTATATACCTACCTCTAACCGCTGGTATAACATCGTTTATACCTACCTATTACCGCTAGTATAACATAGTCTATACATATCTATAACTGCTAGTATAACAGAGTATATACCTACCTATTACTGCTAGTATAACATATTTCAATACCTACCTATAACCTGTATTATTACATTGTCAATACCTACCTATAACTGCTAGTATAACATAGTCTATACCTACCTATAACTGCTAGTAAAACAGAGTATATACCTACCTATAACTGCTAGTATAACATAGTCTATACATATCTATAACTGCTAGTATAACAGAGTATATACCTACCTATATCTGCTAGTATAACAGAGTCTATACCTACTTTGTGTTTTTTTCTATAACTGCTAGTACAACATACTCTACACCTAACTATTACCGCTATTTTAACATAGTCTATACCTACCTATAACTGCTAGTATAACATAGTCTATACCTACCTATAACTGCTAGTATAACATAGTCTATACCTATCTATAACTGCTAGTATATACAGAGTATAAACCTACCTATATCTGCTAGTATAACAGAGTATATACCTACCTATAACTGCAAGTATATCAGACTCTATACCTACCTACAACTGCAAGAATAACAGAGTATATACCTAACTATTACCGCTATGTTAATATAGTCTATACATACCTATAACTGCTAGTATAACATAGTCTATACCTACCTATAACTGCTAGCATAAAAGAATATATACCTACCTATAACTGCTAGTATAACATAGTCTATACCTATATATAACTACTAGTATATACAGAGTATATACCTACCTATATCTGCTAGTATAACAGAGTATATACCTACCTATAACTGCAAGTATATCAGACTCTATACCTACCTACAACTGCAAGAATAACAGAGTATATACCTAACTATTACCGTATTTTAATTAGTCTATACGTACCTATTACTGCTAGTATAACATGTTATACTACCTATAACTGCTAGTATAAAGAATATATACCTACCTATATCTGCTAGTATAACATAGTCTATACCTATATATCTTCTAGTATATACAGAGTATATACCTACTTATATCTGCTAGTATAACAGAGTATATACCTACCTATAACTG